>AP025072.1:18083688-18101499 GCA_036186865.1 Eustoma russellianum
CAAGGTGTGATCAATCTTCATTCTTGCGAGGTGGTGGTGTTTGTGCAAATTGTATTTGTTATACAAGGTTTGTAAATGGTTGGAGTTAGGTGTAACTCTATCAACCCTGTGGTAAGGTGTATTGCGTGTGTGTGATTAGTGTGAACCAAGGAAGGTGTTCCTTGAAGACTGGAGTAGGTTGTTTATAACCGAACCAGTATAAAATTCTTGGTGCCATTTACTTTCTGCATTTACTTTTCAGTTATTGCACTGATTTTCCTTCTTGTTCGCATTCGTAAAAATAGTTAACGAATTTCAAAAATCACGAGAATTTTCAGAAATATACTCACACGTTCTAGGGTTAATTTGGCACAAGTTTCAACCCTTTTGGATAAGTATAAGTCAATAAAACATCAAAAGTTCTGAGACTAGTGCAGTCTGATTTTCAGACTTGCAAAGGTTGAGACTTTGATTGTAGTTGACCTACTTCCCAAAAGAATTTTGCAAAACTGTTTCAACCCACTTAAATATAGTGTATAAGGAGTTAGTGGTCAAATTTTCAGAGCATTTGGACGTTCACACAAATAGGAATAAATTTTTCAAAACCATCTACCGTTTCTGGCAGATTCGAGCAATCTGAGTACCAACGGTTTTTGAAGGGGTTAAAGGTTGAATTTCAATTTGAAATTTTTAGGGGACCCTCACAATATCTGAGGCTAAGTTCTCTCAAAATTTCATAATTTTTGGAGACCTGTAACCTGGTTTTAAAAACGTTTTAAAACTAGTCCTGAAAACAGAATATGTTTTCAGAAGTTGAATTGTTTAGGTTCAAACAAATTTTAAAAACCACACTTTCCGCACCACCTATTCAACCCCCCCCCCCCCCTTCTAGTGGTGCCTTGCAGATCCTACAAGTGGTATCAGAGCGCAGGAACACTCACTTCAAGGAATCCAACGATTCAGTGAGATGGCAACCACAAATCTCAAAACCGAGCAAGAAAGTATGTCGAGCCAAAGGCCTCCACTTTTTGACGGTGAGTCGTTTATTCAGTGGAAACTTAGAATGAAGCTTTTTCTTATGGCTATAGATATAGATCTTTGGTCAATCATTGAAGATGGTCCTTATGTCCCATCTAAGGTATCCACCGTAGACGGAGTCACATTAGAAGTTGTTAAAGCTAGACAAGAATATACGAGTGATGATAAAAAGAAACTTAGTATGAATGCTAGGGCTATGCAATTGCTTCTAAACGGATTAAGTAAAAGTGAGTCTAGTTATGTGTCAAACTGTTCGAGTGCACAAGAAATGTGGAGGATACTAGAAATGAAACACGAAGGCACGAGTCAAGTAAAAGAGTCAAAAATAAACATGCTCATGTCCACACTTGAGTCATTTAAATTATTGCCTAATGAGTCTATTGTTGATATGGATCTTCGTTTGACTAACATTTACAACTCTCTTGAGTCTCTTGGTAAAGCTTTTACCACGCAGGAGAAGGTACAGAAAGTCCTACGAAGTCTTCCATCCGAATGGGATCCAAAAGTGACCGCTATAGAAGAAAGCAAGGAAAGTAAGTCAATAAAGATGGAAGAATTAATCGGATCACTTAAAGTCTATGAGAATAAACTCACCATACGGAAATCGGAGTCATCTAAACAAGGTAAAGCTATTGCTTTTAAATCAAATGAATACGTCTCCCCTCCCTCCGATCACGTAGATGATAGTGATTCTGAATCAGATAATGATGACCTAATTCTATTGGCTAAAGGATTAAGAAAATTTATGAGAAGGTCATTTAGAAACAAAAATAAGGGTACTACAACCAAGAGAAATAAAAACAAGTCAAATGATAAAGACGTGAAATGTTATGAATGTGGCAAACTCGGACACTTATCATATGACTGCCACAATAAACAAAAGCAAACAAATAAATACCCTGACAAGGAGCGGAACAAAAATAGACTCGTCTCAGAACCTAAACAAAGGAAACGTGCTCTAAAGGCCTCCACCTGGAGTGATTCATCTGATTCTGAAACTGAGACCAAAGAGGAGACTACACAAGTATGCTTTGCATCCAAAGCATCTAATGAGGTATCATCTGATTTTGACTCTGACTCTAACTCTGAACCATCTTATGAAGATCTTTTTAGTCAGTATTTAGAATTGCATAAATTTACTAAGACTCTCGCTAAGGAAAAGAAGCGATTAATTGAAGACAAGAAACTGTTAGAATCTTCTAACGAGAATCTTGTCGCTCAATTGAGCGATTCAAAAAAAGAGTCATCATGTGTCATTACTGCATTAAAGACAGAGATTTCATCATTGACCACTCAAAACAATGAAATGAAATCCGAGATTTCAAGTTTGAAATCAAGGAATACCGATTTAGAGAAAATGATGAAACAGTTTGATACGGGGTCCAACATGCTGCATCGCATTATATTATCACAAAAGCATGACAGCGACAAAACGAGTTTGGGATACGTTGATACAAATGAAGTATCAACCAAACCAACCAAGTTTGTGGTGTCTAAGAAAGTAGACACCCCTAAGCCTCAAGTGGCGTCTAAGATGACGCATAAGGCGCCCCTTTCCTCATCACGCCCCACTTCTTCTTCATATCATGTGAAATATAACTTTGTACCATATATATATGAAAAGAAAAGAACAATGCATACACAAAATTCATATCATCCACGCACTACGCACACACACACAAGGATATATCAAAAACATCCTTCATTTAGTGAGTATAGAGGAGTCCTTGGGCAAAGGCCCAAAGTGCATGCACCACATGTCTACTATGTCGCACCTTCATTCTTGCCATTTGATAGACCGAGAAGGATCACCCAAGTATGGGTACCGAAAGGTACTTTTACCAAGAGGTGATTAACTAACTCGAAAGGACCCAAAGTTAAAAGGGTACCTAAATTATCTTTGCACATTGCAGGGAGCCCACACATTGAAAAATACATCTATTAAGTGGTTCCTTGATAGTGGATGCTCGAGACACATGACGGGTGACCCGAGCCTAATCACCAAACTAAAGAAGGTCACAAAAGGCGGATCCGTGACCTTTGGAGACAACAATGAAGGCAAGATCATCGGAAAAGGTACGATTGGAAATCCAAACACTCTCCAAATCTCAAACGTATTTTTGGTAAGCAACGTATCCTACAATCTTCTTAGCATTTCTCAATTTTTTGACAATGGTTTTAATGTGTGCTTTACTTACCCTTACTGCAACATAATAAATAAAAATGGAGAAACCGTTTTAAAAGGAAAACGAGAAGGTAACATCTTTACGCTTTCTATGGATGATGTAGTAGATGCTAAAGTTAAATGTTTTATGTCAAATGAACCCAATGTGAATTTATGGCATAGACATTTAGGACACATTGGCATTTCCACACTAGAAAAGCTTCAACGAAAGAACCTAGTACGGGGATTGCCTAAGCTTGATTTAGACAACTTTCAGTTGTGTGAATCTTGCATAAAAGGCAAACAAACACGTGAGTCACTTAAGCCTAAAAACGAAATAAGCACGACTAGAATCTTAGAACTATTACATATTGATTTGTTTGGTCCTAGTCGCACTACTTGTAGCGCCCCGTACTCGGTTACCCCTCGTATGGTGCACCCGCCGTACCTTCCCTTTCGGAAAAGTACAAAGCGTCAATACTTAACTCATAAAACCCATGGGTAAACATGGATTACAAAGTCACGATCTTGACAGGTAGATAAAAAAATACGGCAGAATTTGAACCTTAATCCGAAAGCGTCAAATCACGAATACATAGCAAAATTATACAAACTGAACCGATAGCAAACTACACCGCGAAATTATACAAACATTATCCGAAAAGAATCCAAAAATAGCTAAGTCCCAAAATGTCCCAAAGGTTCATCAAAAGCTTCCATCATCATTCCCTTAACAGCGACTTCAATAACCTATGGGTATGGCACCCTTGGCTCATCATCAATCCACTCGACTTCATTACCTGGCTCTGGGGGAAAAATAAATGGGTGAGCGACAAAGTCGCCAGCAGGTATACAATAACACCGTAAAATAAAGAGAAAACGGCATACAAGAATCAAACCCCAATTCCTTAAGTTAAAACATACCTGCCAATACCTTTCCGAAGCATCATACTTAAAGTCATGTCGATACTTAGCTAAGATCTAAATGTCATCACCTAGTTAGATTCTACGTGCTATAGCCAACCCTTACTTCTATGAAAAGGTATCATGCATAATGTGTATGAAAATGTGAATGCGATGCAAATGCAATGCAATGGAAAATTATTCTTTCTTTCTTTTTAGACATGCTCATAAAAATACTTGAACTTTCTTTCTTTCTTTTAAATCATGCTCATCATAAAACAAGAGAATGTGTCAGCCTATTATACCGGGCATGACTCGGTTCTTATAACATGATCACCTTCAGGTCTATTATTGTTGTACCCACATGATCATGTAAGTGAAAAACTATGGATATGAGACGGAATGAAAACGGAAATTTCTTTTAGCGCATGTTACTTAAGTTCTTTTAAGTCTCTTTACTTAATTCTTATTAAGGTGATACCAAGCCCAAATTAAATAAGGGAAACTTTAAGAGAATAGCACATGAGAGATAGAGTTACATGGGCCATACATATTAACATATATGTGTGCACGTGTATGTGTGATATGTATGCATACATATGCTAATTTGAGAATACAATAAAATAGGTGAAACAATATATTACATGAACTAAAGTACAAGAAATACCAATTGGCCAAGAAGCCTAAATTCGGCCTATACATGGAGACTCTAGGAATTTCTAGCCAATTTTATTGGTTAAGATAATAAGATAAGTAATTACTAGACAAAGAATAAATAGGAATAAAAAATGATACATGCACTTAAGGAACTAATTAAGACACCTCAATTAAGGAAAAAGTAGTGTGGTTGAGGTCATAAAGACCCCAACCAAGGCCGACACCCCCTTGTCTAGGCATGGAGGAATTTTAAATGTTGACATGATTACTATTCTCTAACCAAGGTTGATGTAACCATGGTAAACTAAAGTAACCTTGGTTAAAGCAAAAAGTAACTATGGTTGAGCAAAGTAATCAAGGTTAAGCTAGATTAACCTTGGTTAAGTTGCAAGAAGCCCTAATCTCCCCAATTCCCTCCAAAGAAACCGTCCCCCCTAAGCCTCCAAACATAGCTCAATTCAACTCATTCTAGAAGCATCTCTCTCATATTGCAAGACCAAGAACACTTAGCAAAATCTCCACCTTTCCTCATCAAGAGATTTCGGCCCTTCCATCTTGAGGGCTAGGACTTCAAGTTCACTTCAAGACCTCAAGGAGACATCTAGGTATGTGTTGTTCCTAATCTCCTTAAGAGAAGTCTCACTTTTAAGAGAATAAAACTCACATGCATTCTCTTGTTTTATGCTAAAACCGTGGGTTCAAGGTGGAAATAGGGGAAGGCTACCAACTTCTTTAGGAAGAGATACATTGAGGTGCTTGAACCTCCATTTCAAGACTATTTGGTAAGATGCTCTAACTTTAAAGATGACTTAGTTCTTCCATTTGAATAAAGAACTAAACTTTTTACTTCACTCCCTCAAAACCGTGTACTCTAGGTGAAAAGGGTGAAGGATCTCACCACATCTCACTTCCTAACCAAACAAAGGCAAAAGCTTTAGTTGAAGAGGCAAGTATACTTTAATTCCTTGTAATATATGTGAAAATGTGCATGCATGAATGTCTAGAAGACTAGGTTATGACTTTAGTGAAAATATGTCTAAGTTGCTACTCTTTATGTTTTGAAATTGTTAAATTAGGGGACTGTTTTGTGGGAGAATGAATAGCTCATGTGAATGACTTTTGCATGTTGAAGAGGAGACTTGAAATTGTATAGGAAAGTCTTATTAGGGCTATTGAATGGTCATTAACTTGGACTATAGGCTAAAGAACAAAAATTAGGGAAGAAAAGATGTTTCTATGCATGTTGACTGAAAACAGAATTCTGGACAGATTGTATGCCTAATTGACGGACATAGTTAAGGACCTTGTAACCGTTGGATTGAGCTTATTTTTGGTGTGGTCATAGCTTATTATGTCTAGTTTATTGTGGCTTTGGAATTTCTGGAAAATCATTTGTGGATTGGTCAGAAATAAGATTTTAGTACCAGTGGGTCAAAACAGTTTCTGGACGTACCACTTTAGGAAGAAAAATTATTTATGTACCTTAAACATCTTGGATTGACCTGAAATTTTTACAGGAAGCACTTAAGACATAGAGCTAAGTTTCCATGTAAGGAAATTGATTTTCTCTATTGATCTTGATGGTAAACTATTGAAGGGAAGTTGGTGTAATATTCTGGAAAAACAGGACAGATTGACCCTATGTGTTTATATGAATTGTATTATACTTATTTTGACTTGTTTTGGTGAATGAGTATCTGAATATTATTCGTAGAGGAAACAGGAAAGATTTCCAGGTACTAAGTGAACCCCATAATGAATCTATGGAAAGAGACAAGGTAAGGAATGGAGTCAAGGGTACCGCAGAATTTCTGTTGCATCCATGTTGGGAGTTAATTTTTATAGAGGCACTTACACTTGTCAAGAGTTCATGAAATTTGTACAGAATATAGTCAAGATCATAAGGTGCATGTCCATGTTTTTAATTTCTGGAAGATGGGCTCAAAGGATTGATTTTAAGGCCGGACCATATAGGACATATTGCTGAATTTTTCCAGCTCATGCAGAAAGTTGTGTGTGATATCACAAGTGTCTTATATCATGTTGCATCTCATGCATTTGCATTGGCATGCTCATATGTTTCACGCCCATGATTTTGATGATGTTTTATATAAAGTTTGAAAGAATTTCCGTCCCTTCTGGCCAGCTTAACCCGCTACAGATCCGGGGTTAATTGATCTGAAGAATATAAGAACCGACCAGGCCCGGTATAATAGGTCTGAAGATGATCATGATTATAAGAACCGATCCAGACCCGGTATAATAGGTCTGACGAGCCATAAGAACCGTACCAGGTCCGGTATAATAGACCTGAACGTGAACATGTTATAAGAACCGAGTCATGCCCGGTATAATAGGCTGACACTCCTTCTCGTTTTATGATGATTACGATTTGAAAGAAAAAAAAGAAGAACAAGTATTTTATGAGCATGTTTTCATTGAAATCTCATTCCATTCACATTTTCATACACAGTATGCATGACGTTCATTCATGAAAATAAGAAGTTAACTATAGTACGTAGCATCTAAATTAAGTGATGACATTCAGACTTTGACTCAGTGTTGAGATGACCTTAAGTATGATATTCCGAAAAGGTGTTGTCAGGTATGATTTAACTTAAGGATTTGGGGTTTGATTCTTGTATGTCATTTTTTCTTTATTTCATGGAGTTATTGTATACTTGCTGGCGAGTTGTCGCTTACCCATTTATTTTTCCCCAGAGCCAGGAAAGGAAGTCGAGTGGATTGAGGATGAGCCCCGAGTGCCATACCCATAGGCTATTGACGCCGCTGATAAGGAAATGAAGAAGGAAATTTTTGATGAACCTTTGGGATGTATGGGACTTAACCATTTCTGTTTCTCCTTCGGGTTATGTTGGTCTAATTTCATGGACTAGTTACTATCGGATCAGTTTGTATAATTTTGCTATGTATTAGCGATTTGACGCTTTCGGATTAAGGTTCAAATTCTGCCGTATTTTATCAACCTGTTAAGATCGCGACTTTGTAATTCATGTTTGTTCATGGATTTTATGAGTTAAGTATCGACGCTTTGTATTTTTCCGTAAAGGAAAGTACGGCGGGCGCACCGTACGAGGGTAGCCGAGTATGGGGCGCTACAGGTGGTATCAGAGCCCGGGCTCTAGATTCGGGCAGAACATAGAAGCTAAGTTACGATCTTAGAAACCTAAGAATTGATCTTAGACTTAAGTCATGATCTTAGAAGAGAGGTAACCTTAACTTAGACAACTTAGACTGGAAATAGGGCCCTAGTTGACCCGCCAGCTTGACATACCATATATACGTTATCTCTTTTCCTGCTTTAAAAATTCTTTTACGAGCATGTCTAAATTCAGTCAGTTATTTCAATTTATATAAATATATATCTTTCTGCTCCGTATACAGATGGTTCGGACTCGCGGTCGTGGTAGGCCTCGCAGAGATGCTACCCATGCACCTGAACCAAACCCTCCACAACCTCAAGATCCAATTCCTCCGCCTCCTCCTCCACCGCAAAATGAGAATCCTCCACCAGTTCAAGGAAATCCTCTTCCGCAAGTACCACTTATTATCCCAGATTTCCAAGCATTCTGTCAGACTGTAACACAAATTGGTCAAGGAATGATTCAACAAGTTGCCCCTCCTCCCCCTTATGAACCCATAAGAGATGCGCAGTATTACTTTGAGAAGCTTAAGCGAGCGAATGTACCACCTTTTGAGGGCAAGTCTGACCCTGATATGGCTGAAAAGTGGTTAGATGAGGTGGAGAACTGCTTTGAATTGAATGGAGCCCCCGACCATATGAAAACCCAAGCCGTGAGACCCTTCCTCCTTGGTGAGGCAAACCAGTGGTGGAAGGCTAAACTGCAACCCTTGCCCCGACCGATTCCATGGGAAAGATTCATCCAGGAGTTCAATAAGTTCTATTTTCCCCCTTCCGTTAAGATGCAAAAGAGACATGATTTTGAAATGTTGAAACAAGAGCCTGGTATGACGGTGTCTGAGTATGTGAGCAAGTTTCTGGCCTTGGGTAGATTTTCTCCGGCTGTGATGAATGATGAGGAATCTAAGATGGTAAAGTTTGAGAGTGGGTTGAATCCCAGAATTCGTACTTGGTTGGTGAATGTTATCTCTGCGGATTTCGAGGCGCTTGTTGATGCATGCTATCGGATAGAAAAGGATATCATTCGCCGCGATGCGACAGTGGGTCAGAAAAGAGGAAGGGACAATTCTGGTGAAAAGAGAGCAAGAAAAATGACTAAGCAAAGTTTTCATGGGAAGCAAGGTAGACAACAGAATCAGAATCGTGGACAACGCCGAGGGCAGAATCAGGGTAATCAAAGAGGTAATCAAGAGAATCAAGGACAGCAGCAGCAGGCCATTCCCACGTGCCCCCATTGTAAGAAGAATCATTTGGGCGAGTGTTATGTACAAGCTGGTAAGTGCTTTGGTTGCGGCAAGACTGGTCACATAATCAGGGATTGCCCTGATAAGGGAGCTGCTTGTGCTGGATGTGGCAAGGCTGGACATATTCTGAGAGATTGTCGTGAGCGTGGTGGCCAGCAGCAAAGGAACCAACGTCAGCGCTCGAATGCACGTGTACACTTGATGACTGATGCTGCAGTTGAGGAAGCTGGAGACGTCGTGGCGGGTATGATTTAAAATTTATGCAATGTCAATTTGATAAATATTATATTGCTATGTAGTTAAAGCTTTGTATGATTCTGGCGCCATTCTTGTATGTTGTATACCCGCAAATGCCTTATTTGACAGTGGCGCCAGCCACTCCTTTATATCTAAGAAATTTGCTAAGGAAATAGACCGTGATCCCATCCGGCTTAAACCACCTTATCGGATCCAAGCCGCTGGTGATCAAGTGCTTACGTCTCACTTTCTGTATAAGAATTGCGCAATCGAGCTCGATGATCATCGATTCGCGGCTGACCTGATTCCGATTACGATGAGTGACTTTGACATTATTCTTGGTATGGACTGGTTGTCTAAGAACCATGCCCATATTGACTGCAATCAGAAGAGAGTCACTTTCAGAGTTCCGGAGCAAGAGGAAGTATCATTTCAAGGGGGTACTAAGTTGAAGAAGTCAGAGAATGTTTTTGTGAATATGGCTCGGGCTCGCCAAGCGTTGCAAAAAGGAGGTCAAGGATATCTCGTTTATACTCTTAGTACCGAGCAGACAGCGATAGACATTCTACAAGTTCCAGTAGTTCAAGAGTTTCTGGATGTCTTTCCAGAAGAACTACCAGGACTGCCTCCTGATCGAGAAATTTCCTTCGAAATAAATCTCATCCCCGGAGCTGAACCCATTTCTAAAGCTCCTTACCGCATGGCACCCGCTGAGCTGAAAGAACTAAAAGAACAATTACACGAGTTATTGGAAAAGAAACTGATCCGTCCAAGTGTGTCACCGTGGGGTGCCCCGGTTTTATTTGTAAAGAAAAAGGATGGAGGTATGCGACTGTGCATTGATTATCGGGAACTCAACAAGATCACCGTAAAGAATAAGTATCCGTTACCGCGGATCGACGATCTGTTTGACCAGCTTCGGGTCAGTAATTACTAAGCCTTATCTCAATATAATAATTCTGAATGATCTCTAAAGTATTCTAATGCAGGGAGCTCGGGTGTTTAGCAAAGTGGACCTGAGATCGGGATATTTTCAATTGAAGATAAGAACTGAGGATATTCCTAAGACGGCATTCAGGACAAGATATGGACATTACGAATTTCTCGTAATGCCTTTCGGATTGACCAACGCCCCCGCAGCGTTTATGGATCTCATGAATCGGGTGTTTCGGGACCAATTGGACAAGTATGTGGTAGTTTTTATTGACGATATCCTGATTTATTCACCCGATGAGGAAACTCATACAGTTCACCTGAGGGAAATACTCGGCATTCTCAGAAAACATCAGCTCTATGCAAAATTCAGTAAATGCGAGTTTTGGATGCATAGTGTGTCATTTCTGGGCCATGTTATCACTGAAAATGGGATTTCGGTTGATCCCAGAAAGATTGAAGCAATTACTGAGTGGCCAAGGCCAACCAATGTCACGGAAGTACGGAGTTTTCTCGGACTTGCCGGTTATTACCGCAAGTTTGTGGAAGGATTTTCAAGGATTTCTATGCCCCTCACTAGACTGACTCAGAAGAAGACGAAATTTTTATGGAGTGAGGAATGTGAAAGTAGCTTTTCTGAGCTAAAATCAAGGTTGACATCCGCACCCGTTTTGGCTCAACCCAACTCAGGAGAACCATTCGTGATCTACAGTGATGCTTCCAAGAATGGATTGGGTTGTGTTCTTATGCAGAATGGACGAGTGATTGCTTATGCATCTCGCCAGCTTAAGCCGTTTGAGCGGAATTATCCAGTGCATGATCTTGAGCTTGCAGCAGTCGTGTTTGCCCTAAAAATTTGGCGACACTATCTGTATGGTGAGAGGTGTGAAATTTTCACGGATCATAAAAGCCTGAAATATCTCTTCACTCAAAAGGAGCTTAATATGCGCCAACGACGATGGCTTGAGTTGATTAAGGATTATGACATCTCCATTCAGTATCACCCAGGCAAAGCGAATAAGGTTGCTGATGCTTTGAGTCGTAAGACGAGTCATCCCCGTCAACCACCTTTACAGCGGGATATGGAAGAATTCGGTCTAGAGGAGGTAGATTCTATTTCCAATGTGCTTGCAAAGTTAGTCATGGTTCCTTCTTTGATCGACAGAATCAAGGAGACTCAAGTTAAGGATGATGCGTTAATGAAAGTTAAGAGCAAAGTGAAGGAGGAATCATCTGACGATTTCGAAATCCGTACTGACGGCAGCTTGTGGTTTAGAAGCCGATTGTGTGTGCCTAAGGACGACGTGATAAGGAGTGAAGTACTTCAGGAAGCCCATAATTCTCGCTTGTCTATCCACCCAGGAGCAAATAAGATGTATCATGACTTAAAGCAAAAGTTCTGGTGGCCAGGAATGAAGAAGCAGATAGCCGAGTTTGTTGAAAAGTGTCTTGTCTGTCAGAAAATCAAAGCAGAACATCAAAGGCCAGCTGGATTATTGCAACCACTTGAAGTACCTGAATGGAAGTGGGATCACATCGCTATGGATTTTGTGACAGATTTACCTAAGACAAGAAGTGGGTATGATACTATTTGGGTTGTTGTGGACCGCCTGACAAAGAGTGCTCATTTCCTGCCAATGTCGATTAGAGCACCCATGGAAAAACTGGCTTCGATGTATGTGGATCAGATTGTATGTTTGCATGGGGTTCCTATGAGCATAGTTTGCGACCGAGACCCTCGCTTCACCTCTAGATTTTGGACGGCATTCCAGAAAGCGATGGGTACGGAAGTTCGCATGAGTTCGGCTTTCCATCCCCAGACCGACGGTCAATCAGAAAGAACAATACAAACATTGGAAGACATGTTGCGTGCCTGTGTGTTGGACTTTGCGGGTAGCTGGGACAAGAGTTTGAAGTTGGTTGAATTTTCATACAACAACAGCTACCACAGATCAATTGGGATGGCTCCTTATGAAGCCCTTTATGGAAGAAAATGCCGATCACCATTGTATTGGGACGAGATTGGAGATAAGATTTTCACAGGACCTGACTTGGTGGAGCAAACCAAAGAAAGGGTTATGATCGTAAGACAGAGATTAAAGGCAGCGCAGGACCGAAGCAAGGCGTGGGCCGACGTGAGGCGTCGACCACTTGAGTTTCAAGTAGGGGATAAGGTATTCTTGAAGGTATCACCCTCGAAAGGAGTAAAGCGATTCGGAATGAAAGGAAAGCTCAGTCCTAGATTTGTTGGACCATTTGAGATCTTGGAAAGGATTGGAGAGGTTGCCTACAGACTTGCACTACCACCGTCGTTGTCTCAATTACACGACGTGTTTCATATATCTCAATTGCGTAAGTATGTGCACGATTCGAGCCATATTATGGATGACCCACCCTTGAGGGTTGAAGCTGACATATCATATGTTGAGGAACCCGAAAGGATAATTGGTAGAGAGGTGAAGGCATTGAGAAATAAGTCTATTCCTATGGTCAAGGTGCAATGGAAGAACCGTACAGTTGACGAGGCCACTTGGGAGTTAGAGGAGGGCATGAAGCAAAAGTACCCACACCTCTTCGACAATTCATAAGTTTCGGGGACGAAACTTCATTGAAGGGGGGAAGGATGTTGTACCCACATGATCATGTAAGTGAAAAACTATGGATATGAGACGGAATGAAAACGGAAATTTCTTTTAGCGCATGTTACTTAAGTTCTTTTAAGTCTCTTTACTTAATTCTTATTAAGGTGATACCAAGCCCAAATTAAATAAGGGAAACTTTAAGAGAATAGCACATGAGAGATAGAGTTACATGGGCCATACATATTAACATATATGTGTGCACGTGTATGTGTGATATGTATGCATACATATGCTAATTTGAGAATACAATAAAATAGGTGAAACAATATATTACATGAACTAAAGTACAAGAAATACCAATTGGCCAAGAAGCCTAAATTCGGCCTATACATGGAGACTCTAGGAATTTCTAGCCAATTTTATTGGTTAAGATAATAAGATAAGTAATTACTAGACAAAGAATAAATAGGAATAAAAAATGATACATGCACTTAAGGAACTAATTAAGACACCTCAATTAAGGAAAAAGTAGTGTGGTTGAGGTCATAAAGACCCCAACCAAGGCCGACACCCCCTTGTCTAGGCATGGAGGAATTTTAAATGTTGACATGATTACTATTCTCTAACCAAGGTTGATGTAACCATGGTAAACTAAAGTAACCTTGGTTAAAGCAAAAAGTAACTATGGTTGAGCAAAGTAATCAAGGTTAAGCTAGATTAACCTTGGTTAAGTTGCAAGAAGCCCTAATCTCCCCAATTCCCTCCAAAGAAACCGTCCCCCCTAAGCCTCCAAACATAGCTCAATTCAACTCATTCTAGAAGCATCTCTCTCATATTGCAAGACCAAGAACACTTAGCAAAATCTCCACCTTTCCTCATCAAGAGATTTCGGCCCTTCCATCTTGAGGGCTAGGACTTCAAGTTCACTTCAAGACCTCAAGGAGACATCTAGGTATGTGTTGTTCCTAATCTCCTTAAGAGAATTCTCACTTTTAAGAGAATAAAACTCACATGCATTCTCTTGTTTTATGCTAAAACCGTGGGTTCAAGGTGGAAATAGGGGAAGGCTACCAACTTCTTTAGGAAGAGATACATTGAGGTGCTTGAACCTCCATTTCAAGACTATTTGGTAAGATGCTCTAACTTTAAAGATGACTTAGTTCTTCCATTTGAATAAAGAACTAAACTTTTTACTTCACTCCCTCAAAACCGTGTACTCTAGGTGAAAAGGGTGAAGGATCTCACCACATCTCACTTCCTAACCAAACAAAGGCAAAAGCTTTAGTTGAAGAGGCAAGTATACTTTAATTCCTTGTAATATATGTGAAAATGTGCATGCATGAATGTCTAGAAGACTAGGTTATGACTTTAGTGAAAATATGTCTAAGTTGCTACTCTTTATGTTTTGAAATTGTTAAATTAGGGGACTGTTTTGTGGGAGAATGAATAGCTCATGTGAATGACTTTTGCATGTTGAAGAGGAGACTTGAAATTGTATAGGAAAGTCTTATTAGGGCTATTGAATGGTCATTAACTTGGACTATAGGCTAAAGAACAAAAATTAGGGAAGAAAAGATGTTTCTATGCATGTTGACTGAAAACAGAATTCTGGACAGATTGTATGCCTAATTGACGGACATAGTTAAGGACCTTGTAACCGTTGGATTGAGCTTATTTTTGGTGTGGTCATAGCTTATTATGTCTAGTTTATTGTGGCTTTGGAATTTCTGGAAAATCATTTGTGGATTGGTCAGAAATAAGATTTTAGTACCAGTGGGTCAAAACAGTTTCTGGACGTACCACTTTAGGAAGAAAAATTATTTATGTACCTTAAACATCTTGGATTGACCTGAAATTTTTACAGGAAGCACTTAAGACATAGAGCTAAGTTTCCATGTAAGGAAATTGATTTTCTCTATTGATCTTGATGGTAAACTATTGAAGGGAAGTTGGTGTAATATTCTGGAAAAACAGGACAGATTGACCCTATGTGTTTATATGAATTGTATTATACTTATTTTGACTTGTTTTGGTGAATGGGTATCTGAATATTATTCGTAGAGGAAACAGGAAAGATTTTCAGGTACTAAGTGAACCCCATAATGAATCTATGGAAAGAGACAAGGTAAGGAATGGAGTCAAGGGTACCGCAGAATTTCTGTTGCATCCATGTTGGGAGTTAATTTTTATAGAGGCACTTACACTTGTCAAGAGTTCATGAAATTTGTACAGAATATAGTCAAGATCATAAGGTGCATGTCCATGTTTTTAATTTCTGGAAGATGGGCTCAAAGGATTGATTTTAAGGCCGGACCATATAGGACATATTGCTGAATTTTTCCAGCTCATGCAGAAAGTTGTGTGTGATATCACAAGTGTCTTATATCATGTTGCATCTCATGCATTTGCATTGGCATGCTCATATGTTTCACGCCCATGATTTTGATGATGTTTTATATAAAGTTTGAAAGAATTTCCGTCCCTTCTGGCCAGCTTAACCCGCTACAGATCCGGGGTTAATTGATCTGAAGAATATAAGAACCGACCAGGCCCGGTATAATAGGTCTGAAGATGATCATGATTATAAGAACCGATCCAGACCCGGTATAATAGGTCTGACGAGCCATAAGAACCGTACCAGGTCCGGTATAATAGACCTGAACGTGAACATGTATAAGAACCGAGTCATGCCCGGTATAATAGGCTGACACTCCTTCTCGTTTTATGATGATTACGATTTGAAAGAAAAAAAAGAAGAACAAGTATTTTATGAGCATGTTTTCATTGAAATCTCATTCCATTCACATTTTCATACACAGTATGCATGACGTTCATTCATGAAAATAAGAAGTTAACTATAGTACGTAGCATCTAAATTAAGTGATGACATTCAGACTTTGACTCAGTGTTGAGATGACCTTAAGTATGATATTCCGAAAAGGTGTTGTCAGGTATGATTTAACTTAAGGATTTGGGGTTTGATTCTTGTATGTCATTTTTTCTTTATTTCATGGAGTTATTGTATACTTGCTGGCGAGTTGTCGCTTACCCATTTATTTTTCCCCAGAGCCAGGAAAGGAAGTCGAGTGGATTGAGGATGAGCCCCGAGTGCCATACCCATAGGCTATTGACGCCGCTGATAAGGAAATGAAGAAGGAAATTTTTGATGAACCTTTGGGATGTATGGGACTTAACCATTTCTGTTTCTCCTTCGGGTTATGTTGGTCTAATTTCATGGACTAGTTACTATCGGATCAGTTTGTATAATTTTGCTATGTATTAGCGATTTGACGCTTTCGGATTAAGGTTCAAATTCTGCCGTATTTTATCAACCTGTTAAGATCGCGACTTTGTAATTCATGTTTGTTCATGGATTTTATGAGTTAAGTATCGACGCTTTGTATTTTTCCGTAAGGGAAAGTACGGCGGGCGCACCGTACGAGGGTAGCCGAGTATGGGGCGCTACAATTATACCGGACCTGGCTCGGTTCTTATACTCTTCAGACCTATTATACCGGGCCTGGATCGGTTCTTATATCTCATTAGACCTATTATACCGGGTCTGGCTCGGTTCTTATAACTCTTCAGATCAATTAACCCCCGATCTGTAGCGGGTTAAGCTGGCCAGAAGGGATGAAATTCTTTCAAAACAGAAACTTTATATAAACATTGATAAAATCATGAGCATGGGACATATGAGCATGTCAATGCAAGTGCATGAGATGCAACATAGTAAAATGCACTTTAATCATCATAAACAACCTTCTTCATGGGCTGGAAAACGAACCAGCAGCATGTCCTGTATTGCCCGGCCTCAAAATCAACCTTTTGAGCCTATTTTCCAGAAACTAAAAATATGGACATGCACCACATGATCTTAACTACATTCTGTACAAATGTCATGCGATTCTGACAAGCGTAGGTACCTCAATAAAAATAATTCCCAACAAGGGTACAACAGGAATTCTGCTGCACTCTCAACTCCATTCCCTACTTTGTCTCCATCCATAAACTCATTTTGGGGCTCACTTAGCACCTGGAAATCTTTCCTATTTCTTTCATAAACAATATTCAATTGCCCATTCACCAAAACAAGTCAAAATAAATACAATACAATTCATACAAGCACAAAGGGTCAATCTGTCCTGTTTTCCAGAATGTTACGCCAACTTTATCTCAATGGTTTACCCCCAAAATCAATAGATAAAATCAATTTCTTTACATGGATACTTAGCTTTATGTCTTAAGCACTTCCTGTAAACATTTCAGGTCAATCCAAGATGTTTAAGGTACCTAAATAATTTTTCTCCCTAAGGTGGTACAACCAGAAACTGTTTTGACCCCTTGATACTAAAAATTCATTTCTGACCAATCCACAAATGATTTTCCAGAAATTCCAATGCCACAATAAACTAGACATAATAAGCTACGACCACACCAAAAATAAGCTCAATCCAACGTTTAGAAGATCCTTAACTAAGTCCATCAATTCGGCATAAAATCTGTCCAAAACTCTGTTTTCAACCAACATGCATAGAAATATCATTTCCTTCCTAATTTTATTCTTTAGCCTATAATCCAAGTTAATGGTCATCTAATAGACATAATGAGGCTTCCCTATACTAATTCAAGTCTCTTTTTAGCATGCAAAAGTCGTTCATATGGGCTGTTCATTCCTTCTAAACAAAACAGTCCTCTAGTCCAACAATTTCACATATTAAAATCACTAAAAATGCTAGGTTCCATACCAATCATGTCTCATTCAATATCAAACATAGGGCAGTCCTTAATCCATCACTTTTAACTCTTATTTCAAGTTTAAACATGCTTTATATTACAACATAAGGGAGATCTATTATCCATCCTTTCAAAACATAAGAAAAGGTAACAACTTAGGCATATTCTTACTAA
>AP025072.1:18101509-18118559 GCA_036186865.1 Eustoma russellianum
CAAAACATAAGAAAAGGTAACAACTTAGGCATATTCTTACTAAAATCATGTCTTAAGCTTCTAGACATTCGAGTATGCACATAATCACATATATTGTAAGGGGTGAAAGTATACTTGCCTTGAAATGAAGCTTTAGAAGATAGATTAACTTCAAGGTAGCTTGAATCACTTGGGGTTCCCTCCACTTGAGCCATAAACACACGGTTTTGGGTCAACACAAGACCAACACTTAAAAGAATACTAACTAACCACAAAATGCTTAGAAACTTACCTCAAGGCTTAGAATCAAGCCTAGGTTCCTCTAACTCTTCTTCTTAGATGAGATTGATGAACTAGAACTCCCTCTTGAGTCCTCCTAACCCACGATTTTTAGAGAAATTGACATGGGTTACCATTCAAGCTTACTATACTAAAATTCCATCAATGGAGATATAAAATAAGACATTACTTACTTGATTGAGATGCTATGAGCTTAGGTTGATGAGACTTCTATCCCTCCTTGACTCCTAAAATTTTCGGCCTAGATGATTGGTTGGGGAAGAAGCACTTTGATATATCATTCTTGCTTGGAGATATATTTTAGGGTTTATAACTTAGAGTATTTGAGAAGATGAGTTTGAAAATAAAATGGAGTCTTGAAGAGCTATGGGGCCGATTCTAGGAGGGTTGGGAGAGGAAAAAATAAGACTTGATTAGGGTGGCTAATTACTTGTTTGTCTTTTGCAACTTTTGATAAGGAGTTAAGAAGGTAGCTAGCACACCACAATTAAGAGGGTGTTGGTGGTTGGTTGGAGAATCTTCTAGTCTCTTGGAGACTTACCATGGCCGATTTTTATTGTGTGTGGGGAGGGAATTTATTTTCTCACATATCACACAACATGGGACATAATTAAATAAAAGGTGTTATGCTACATATTAAGAATCGGATAATTCACGGCGAATAATCGATACTTGAATCGAATATGTGAATATTCGACATTAACAAGCTTAGTAATATTAAGATAATCGATAGGAATGAAATATAGAATATTTCACTGTAGGATGATAAGGCTTTGATAGATCGACGAGAGATAAGAGTACCTGCGAATGTCCGGGATACGACATCCTTCCCCCCTTCAATAAAGTTTCGTCCTCGAAACTCATGAATTATCGAAGAGATAGGGGTACTTTTGCTTCATGTCTTCCTCTAACTCCCAAGTGGCCTCATCAACTGAATGGTTCTTCCATTGCACCTTGACCATAGGAATAGACTTATTTCTCAATGCTTTCACTTCCCTATCAATTATCCTTTCGGGTTCCTCAACATACGATATATCAGCTTCAATCCTCAAGGGTTGCTCATCCATAATATGGCTCGGGTCATGCACATACTTACGCAATTGAGATATATGAAACACATTGTGTAATTGAGACAACGATGGTGGTAGTGCAAGTCTATAAGCAACTTCTCCAATCCTTTCCAAGATTTCAAATAGTCCAATGAATCTAGGACTAAGCTTCCCTTTAATTCCGAACCGCTTTACTCCTTTCGATGGGGATACCTTCAAGAATACCTTATCTCCTACTTGAAACTCAAGTGGTCGACGCCTCACGTCGGCCCACGCCTTGCTTCTATCCTGAGCAGCCTTCAATCTTTGTCTTACAATCATAACCTTTTCCTTGGTTTGCTCCACTAAGTCAGGTCCTATGAAAATCTTATCTCCAATCTCATCCCAATACAATGGCGATCGACATTTTCTTCCATAAAGAGCTTCATAAGGAGCCATTCCAATGGATCTGTGATAGCTGTTATTGTATGAAAACTCAACCAACTTCAAACTCTTATCCCAGCTACCTCCAAAGTCCAACACACAAGCACGCAACATGTCCTCTAATGTTTGTATTGTTCTCTCTGATTGACCGTCAGTCTGGGGATGAAAAGCTGAACTCATGCGAATTTCCATACCCGTCGCTTTCTGAAATGCCGTCCAAAACCTCGATGTGAAGCGGGGGTATCGGTCACAAACTATGCTCATAGGAACTCCATGCAAACATACAATCTGATCAACATACATAGAAGCCAACTTTTCCATGGGTGCTTTAATCGACATTGCCATGAAATGAGCACTCTTCGTCAGACGATCCAAAATAACCCAAATAGTGTCATATCCACTTCTTGTCTTAGGTAAATCGGTCACAAAATCCATAGCGATGTGATCCCACTTCCACTCAGGCACCTCAAGTGGTTGCAATAATCCAGCTGGCCTCTGATGTTCTGCTTTGACTTTCTGACATACAAGACATTTCTCAACAAAGTCTGCTATCTGATTCTTCATTCCTGGCCACCTTTGCTTCAGGTCATGATACATCTTATTTGCTCCTGGGTGAATAGACAAGCGAGAATTATGGGCTTCCTGAAGCACTTCACTTCTTATCGCGTCATCATTAGGCACACACAATCGACCTCTAAATCATAAACTGCTGTCACTCCTGACTTCAAAATCGTCAGATGGCTTCTCCTTCAGCTTGCTCTTAACTTTCATCAATGCATCATCCTTATCTTGAGTCTCCTTAATCCTATCGATCAAAGAAGGAACCACTACTAACTTTGCAAGCACGTCGGAAATCGAATTCACTTCTTCCAGACCAAACTCTTCCATATCACGCTGTAAAGGTGGTTGACGAGGATGACTCGTCTTACGACTCAAAGCATCCGCAACTCTATTAGCTTTACTTGGATGATACTGAATAGAGATGTCATAATCCTTGATCAACTCAAGCCATCGCCTTTGGCGCATATTCAGCTCCTTTTGAGTGAAGAGGTATTTCAAACTCTTATGATCCGTGAAGATCTCACACTTCTCTCCATACAGATAATGACGCCAAATCTTCAGAGCAAATACAACTGCTGCAAGCTCAAGGTCATGTACTGGATAATTCTGCTCAAACGGCTTAAGCTGGCGAGACGCATACGCAATCACACGCCCATTCTGCATAAGAACACAACCCAATCCATTCTTGGAAGCATCACTATAGATCACAAACTGTTCTCCTGAAATGGGTTGAGCCAAAACTGGTGCAGACGTCAACCTTGCCTTCAGCTCAGAAAAGCTACTTTCACAATCCTCATTCCATACAAATTTTATCTTCTTCTGAGTCAATCTAGTGAGTGGCATAGCTATCCTTGAAAATCCTTCAACAAACTTGCGGTAGTAACCGGCCAGTCCGAGAAAACTCCTTACTTCAGTGACATTAGTCGGTCTCGGCCACTCAGTAATTGCCTCAATCTTTCTGAGATCAACCGAAATCCCATTTTCAGTAATAATATGGCCCAGAAATGACACACTATGCAACCAAAACTCACATTTACTGAACTTTGCATAGAGCTGATGCTTTCTTAGAATACCAAGTATTGTCCTCAGATGGGCTGTATGAGTTTCCTCATCAGGCGAATAAATCAGGATATCGTCAATAAAGACGACCACATACTTATCCAACTTGTCCCGAAACACCCAATTCATAAGATCCATAAATGCTGCAGGGGCGTTGGTCAGTCCAAAAGGCATCACGAGAAATTCATAATGTCCATATCTCGTCCTGAATGCTGTCTTAGGAATATCCTCAGCTCTTATCTTCAATTAAAAATATCCAGATCTTAGGTCCACTTTGCTAAACACCCGAGTTCCCTGCATTAGGATACTTTAGATATTATTCATGATTATTATATTGTAATAAGACTTGGTAATTACTGACCCGAAGCTGGTCGAACAGATCATCGATCCGAGGCAACGGATACTTATTCTTTACGGTGATCTTGTTGAGTTCTCGATAATCAATACACAGTCACATACCTCCATCCTTCTTCTTTACAAATAAAACTGAACCCCCATGGTGACACACTTGGACGAATCAATGTCTTTTCCAATAACTCATGCAATTGCTCTTTTAGTTCCTTCAGCTCAGCGGGTGCCATGCGGCAAGGAGCTTTAGAAATGGGCTCAGCTCCGGGGATGAGATTTATCTCAAAGGAAATTTCTTGATCAGGGGGAGTCCTGGTAGTTCCTCTGGAAAGACATCAAGAAACTCTTGAACTACTGGAACTTGCGAAATGTCCACTGTTGCCTGCTCGACACTAAGAGCATAAACAAGATAGCCTTGACATCCCTTTCGCAACGCTCGACGGGCACGAGCTGTATTCACAAAAATATTCTTTGACTTCTTCAACTTGGGACCTCCCTGAAATGATACTTCCTCTTGCTCCGGGGCTTTGAAAGTGACTTTCTTATGAGTGCAGTCAATATGGGCATGGTTCTTAGACAACCAGTCCATACCAAGAATAATGTCAAAGTCACTCATAGAAATCGGGATCAGATCAGCCGAGAACTGATGGTCATCGAACTCGATCGTGCAATCCTTATACAGATAATGAGACGTAAGCACTTGATCACCAGCGGCTTGGATTCGATAGGGTGATTTCAGCCGGATAGGATCATGGTCAAATCCCTTTGCAAATTTCTTAGATATAAAGGAGTGGCTGGCGCCACTATCAAACAGCACATTTGCGGGCATACAACATACAAGAATAGCGCCTGAATCATGCAAAGCTTTAACTACGCAGCAATATAATATTTATTGAATTAGCATTACATAATTTAAATCATACCAGCCACGACGTCTCCAGCTTCCTCAACTGCAGCATCGGTCATCACATGCACCCGCGCATTCGAGCGCTGACGTTGGTTCCTCTGCTGCTGACCACCACGCTCTCGACAATCTCTCAGAATATGCCCAGTCTTTCCACATCCAGCACAAGCAGCTCCCTTATCAGGACAATCCCTAATTATATGACCAGTCTTGCCGCAACTAAAGCATTTACCAGCTTGTACATAGCACTCGCCCAAATGATTCTTATGACAATGGAGACACATGGGAATGGCCTGCTGCTGCTGTCCTTGATTTTCTTGATTATTTCTCTGATTATTCTGATTCTGTCCACGGCGCTGTCCACGATTCTGATTTCCTCTTTGGTTCTGATTCTGCTGTCTACCTTGCCTCCCATGAAAATTCTGTCTAGTCATTTTCTTTGCTCCTTTATCACCGGAAGTGTCCCTTCCTCTTTTCTGGCCCCACCGTCGCATCGCGACGAATGATATCCTTCTCGATCCGATAACATGCATCAACAAGTGCCTCAAAATCAGCAGAGATAAAATTTACCAACCAAGTGCGAATCCTTGGGTTCAGCCCACTCTCAAACTTCACCATCTTAGATTCCTCATCATTCATCGTAGCCGGAGAAAATCTTCCCAAAGCCAGAAACTTGCTCACATATTCAGACACAGTCATACCAGGTTCTTGCTTTAACATTTCAAAATCATGCCTCTTTTGCATCTTTACTGACGGGGGAA
This sequence comes from Eustoma russellianum, assembly GCA_036186865.1. Lineage (NCBI taxonomy): Eukaryota > Viridiplantae > Streptophyta > Magnoliopsida > Gentianales > Gentianaceae > Eustoma > Eustoma russellianum. The sequence goes on from AP025072.1 coordinate 18,106,894, forward strand.
AATAAAGCTTGTTGAACTCTTGGATGAATCTCTCCCATGGAATAGGTCGGGGCAAAGGTTGCAGCTTAGCCTTCCACCACTGGTTCGCCTCACCAAGGAGGAAAGGTCTCACAGCTTGTGTTTTCATATTATCAGGGGCTCCATTCAGTTCAAAACAGTTCTCCACTTCATCTAGCCATTTTTCAGCCATATCAGGGTCAGACTTGCCTTCAAAAGGCGGCACATTCGCTCGCATGAGCTTCTCAAAATAATACTGCGCATCTCTTATCGGTTCATAAGGAGGAGGAGGGGCAACTTGCTGAATCATTCCCTGGCCAATCTGAGTTACGGTCTGACAGAATGCTTGGAAATCCGGAATAAGAAGTGGCACTTGCGGAAGAGGGTTTCCTTGAGCTGGTGGGGGATTTTCATTCTGTGGTGGAGGAGGAGGCGGTGGATTCTGATTCTGAGGAGGAGGTGGAGGGACTTGATCTTGAGGTTGTGGAGGGTTTGGTTCGGGTGCATGGACAGCATCTCTGCGAGGTCTACCACGAGTCCGAACCATCTGTATACGAAGCAGAAAGATATATATATATGTATATGACTGACTGAATTTAGACGTGCTTGGAAAAGGAATTTAAAGCAGGAAAAGAGTTAATATGCGACATATCAGGATAGCAGATCAACCAAGGGGACCCTATTTCCAATCTAAGTTGTCTAAGCTAAGGCCATCTCTCTTCTAAGATCATGACTTAATTCTAAGATCAATTCTTAGTTTTCTAAGATCATAACTTAGCTTCTACGTTCTGCCCGAATCTAGAGCCTGGGCTCTGATACCACCTGTAGCGCCCCGTACTCGGTTACCCCTCGTACGGTGCACCCGCCGTACCTTCCCTTTCGGAAAAGTACAAAGCGTCGATACTTAACTCATAAAACCCATGGGTAAACATGGATTACAAAGTCACGATCTTAACAGGTACATAAAAAAATACGGCAGAATTTGAACCTTAATCCGAAAGCGTCAAATCGCGAATACATAGCAAAATTATACAAACTGAACCGATAGCAAACTACACCACGAAATTATACAAACATTATCCGAAAAGAATCCGAAAATAGCTAAGTCCCAAAATGTCCCAAAGGTTCATCAAAAGCTTCCATCATCATTCCCTTAACAGCGACTTGAATAACCTATGGGTATGGCACCCTTGGCTCATCATCAATCCACTCGACTTCATTACCTGGCTCTGGGGGAAAAATAAATAGGTGCGCGACAAAGTCGCCAGCAAGTATACAATAACACCGTACAATATAGAGAAAACGGCATACAAGAATCAAACCCCAATTTCTTAAGTTAAAACATACCTGCCAATACCTTTCCGAAGCATCATACTTAAAGTCATGTCGATGCTTAGCTAAGATCTAAATGTCATCACCTAGTTAGATTCTACGTGCTATAGCCAACCCTTACTTCTCTGAAAAGGTATCATGCATAATGTGTATGAAAATGTGAATGCGATGCAAATGCAATGCAATGGAAAATTATTCTTTCTTTCTTTTTAGACATGCTCATAAAAATACTTGAACTTTCTTTCTTTCTTTTAAATCATGCTCATCATAAAACAAGAGAATGTGTCAGCCTATTATACCGGGCATGACTCGGTTCTTATAACACGATCACCTTCAGGTCTATTATACCAGACCTGGCTCGGTTCTTATACTCTTTAGACCTATTATACCGGGCCTGGATCGGTTCTTATATCTCATCAGACCTATTATACCGGGCCTGGCTCGGTTCTTATAACTCTTCAGATCAATTAACCCCGGATCTGTAGCGGGTTAAGCTGGCCAGAAGGGATGAAATTCTTTCAAAACAGAAACTTTATATAAACATCGATAAAATCATGAGCATGGGACATATGATCATGTCAATGCAAGTGCATGAGATGCAACATAGTAAAATGCACTTTAATCATCATAAACAACCTTCTTCATGGGCTGGAAAACGAACCAGCAGCATGTCCTGTATTGCCCGGCCTCAAAATCAACCTTTTGAGCCTATTTTCCAGAAACTAAAAATATGGACATGCACCACATGATCTTAACTACATTCTGTACAAATTTCATGTGATTCCGACAAGCGTAGGTACCTCAATAAAAATAATTCCCAACAAGGGTACAACAGGAATTCTGCTGCACTCTCAACTCCATTCCCTACTTTGTCTCCATCCATAAACTCATTTTGGGGCTCACTTAGCACCTGGAAATCTTTCCTATTTCTTTCATAAACAATATTCAATTGCCCATTCACCAAAACAAGTCAAAATAAATACAATACAATTCATACAAGCACAAAGGGTCAATCTGTCCTGTTTTCCAGAATGTTACGCCAACTTTATCTCAATGGTTTACCCCCAAAATCAATAGATAAAATCAATTTCTTTACATGGATACTTAGCTCTATGTCTTAAGCACTTCCTGTAAAAATTTCAGGTCAATCCAAGATGTTTAAGGTACTTAAATAATTTTTCTCCCTAAGGTGGTACGACCAGAAACTGTTTTGACCCCTTGATACTAAAAATTCATTTCTGACCAATCCACAAATGATTTTCCAGAAATTCCAATGCCACAATAAACTAGACATAATAAGCTACGACCACACCAAAAATAAGCTCAATCCAACGTTTAGAAGATCCTTAACTAAGTCCATCAATTCGGCATAAAATCTGTCCAAAACTCTGTTTTCAACCAACATGCATAGAAATATCATTTCCTTCCTAATTTTATTCTTTAGCCTATAATCCAAGTTAATGGTCATTCAATAGACATAATGAGGCTTCCCTATACTAATTCAAGTCTCTTTTTAGCATGCAAAAGTCGTTCATATGGGCTGTTCATTCCTTCTAAACAAAACAGTCCTCTAGTCCAACAATTTCACATATTAAAATCACTAAAAATGCTAGGTTCCATACCAATCATGTCTCATCCAATATCAAACATAGGGCAGTCCTTAATCCATCACTTTTAACTCTTATTTCAAGTTTAAACATGCTTGATATTACAACATAAGGGAGATCTATTATCCATCCTTTCAAAACATAAGAAAAGGTAGCAACTTAGGCATATTCTTACTAAAATCATGTCTTAAGCTTCTAGACATTCGAGTATGCACATAATCACATATATTGTAAGGGGTGAAAGTATACTTGCCTTGAAATGAAGCTTTAGAAGATAGATTAACTTCAAGGTAGCTTGAATCACTTGGGGTTCCCTCCACTTGAGCCATAAACACACGGTTTTGGGTCAACACAAGACCAACACTTAAAAGAATACTAACTAACCACAAAATGCTTAGAAACTTACCTCAAGGCTTAGAATCAAGCCTAGGTTCCTCTAACTCTTCTTCTTAGATGAGATTGATGAACTAGAACTCCCTCTTGAGTCCTCCTAACCCACGGTTTTTAGAGAAATTAACATGGGTTACCATTCAAGCTTACTATACTAAAATTCCATCAATGGAGATATAAAATAAGACATTACTTACTTGATTGAGATGCTATGAGCTTAGGTTGATAAGACTTCTATCCCTCCTTGACTCCTAAAATTTTCGGCCTAGATGATTGGTTGGGGAAGGAGCACTTTGAGATATCATTCTTGCTTGGAGATATATTTTAGGGTTTATAACTTAGAGTATTTGAGAAGATGAGTTTGAAAATCAAATGGAGTCTTGAAGAGCTATGGGGCCGATTCTAGGAGGGTTGGGAGAGGGAAAAATAAGACTTGATTAGGGTGGCTAATTACTTGTTTGTCTTTTGCAACTTTTGATAAGGAGTTAAGAAGGTAGCTAGCACACCACAATTAAGAGGGTGTTGGTGGTTGGTTGGAGAATCTTCTAGTCTCTTGGAGACTTACCATGGCCGATTTTTATTGTGTGTGTGGGGTCGGAATTTATTTTCTCACATATCACACAACATGGGACATAATTAAATAAAAGGTGTTATGCTACATATTAAGAATCGGATAATTCACGGCGAATAATCGATACTTGAATCGAATATGTGAATATTCGACATTAACAAGCTTAGTAATATTAAGATAATCGATAGGAATGAAATATAGAATATTTCACTGTAGGATGATAAGGCTTTGATAGATCGACGAGAGATAAGAGTACCTGCGAATGTCCGGGATACGACACTACTAGCCTTGGTGGGCGCCACTATGCATGCGTGATTGTTGCTGACTTTTTTCGTTGTACTTGGACTTTATTTCTTGCACATAAGGATGATAGCACCGTAGAGATTGCAAAATTAATTAAACAACTTGAAAATCAATACGGTGTAAATGTGAAAAAGATAAGAAGTGATAGAGGCGGTGAGTTTAAAAACAAAGAGATGATTTCATTTTGCGAAGAAAAAGGAATCAAGCATGAGTTTTCGCCACCTAGAACTCCACAGTTAAATGGAGTAGTAGAAAAAAAGAATCGTACATTACAAGAAATCGCTAGGACTATGTTATGCGAAAATAAATTGCCTAGATTTCTGTGGGCAGAAGCCGTAAATTGTGCATGCTATATTGTAAATCGCCTATCTATACGAAAGAAAATAAACAAGATGCCTTATGAGATTTTGAATGATCGCATGCCTAAGATTGACAATTTTCGTGTGTTTGGATGCAAATGCTTTGTCTTGAATACAAAAGATAATTTAGATAAATTTGAATCCAAATCAATTGAGTGCATTTTTGTTGGATATTCTATAAATTCAAAGGCATATAGATGTTATGATCCTCTCACTAGACAAATCATGGAATCTATTCATGTGAATATCAATGAATTTGGTGAGATTGATAAAGATAAGGAATATGACGATGACTTTGAATTGAAACCCGTGTTGAATGAAGATGATGGTTCTTCTGATATGCATGATATGAATGACACACTAGAAATGCATGATCATATAGAAATGCATGATAACATAGAAAATAATCAACCAAGATGGCATAGAGATCACCCACATGATCTCATCATAGGCGACCTCACTCACGGTGTGCGACCATGTAGAAGAATTACATCGGACGAAATAAATGAATTTCATGCTATGATTTCTGAAATTGAACCCAAAAATGTGCATGATGCTTTGAGTGATTCTTCTTGGATTGATGCTATGCATGATGAACTTAATCAATTTGTTAGAAACGATGTATGGGATTTAGTGCCACGACCACAAGATAAAACTATAATAGGCACAAAGTGGGTGTTTAGGAATAAAATGAATGAAGAAGGAAAGGTCGTTAGGAATAAAGCGAGACTTGTAGCACAAGGCTATAATCAAGAGGAAGGAATTGACTACGATGAAACATTTGCGCCCGTAGCACGATTAGAAGCTATACGCCTTTTACTTGCTATTGCTTGCATGAAAGATTTTAAATTGTATCAAATGGACGTAAAAAGTGCATTTCTAAACGGATTTATACAAGAAGAAGTATACGTGAAGCAACCACCCGGTTTTGAAGATTTGAAACATCCCGATCACGTGTACAAACTAAAGAAGGCACTATACAGCCTAAAGCAAGCACCGAGAGCATGGTACGATCGTTTTGCTACTTTTCTTTTAGAAAATGATTTTAAACGTGGTACTATAGATAGTACACTATTTTTGAAACAAGATAAATCAGATTTACTTATTATCCAAATCTATGTTGATGACATTATTTTCGGCTCTACCTCACATAGACTTGTTAAAGATTTTGAAAATTGCATGAAATTTGAATTTGAAATGTCTATGATTGGTGAACTTAATTATTTTCTTGGCTTGCAGATTAAGCAAACGAGTAAAGAGATTCATATAAGTCAACCAAAATATGTTAATGACATGATTAAAAAGTTTAATTTTGAAAATTTGAAACCATCCCCCACCCCTATGAGTGTCACTACCAAGTTGGACAAAGACGAAAATGGTAAAGACGTTGATAATGGAGTATATCGATCTATGATAGGTTCTTTGCTATATTTAACAGCTAGTAGGCCTGATATCATGTTTAGTGTATGCATGTGTGCACGTTTTCAAAGTCAACCTAAGGTGTCACACTTCAATGCCGCAAAAAGAATATTTCATTATATTAAGCACACGCCCACCTTAGGAATTTGGTACGATAAGGATTCTACCTTTAACTTACATGCTTACACTGATGCAGATTATGGTGGCTGCAAAATAGATAGAAAAAGCACGAGCGGAACTTGCCAATTTATAGGAAACTCACTCATTACATGGTTTTCCAAAAAGCAAGCAAGCGTTGCTTTGTCCACTACTGAGGCTGAGTACATGGCTCTTAGCCTTTGTTGCACACAGTTGTTGTGGATAAAACAACAACTTTCGGACTTTGGAATTACCGTAAATAGAATTCGTATATATTGTGATAGTATGAGTGCCATAAATTTGTCTAAGAACCCCATGTTACATTCTAAGGCTAAGCATATAGAAGTACGCTATCACTTTCTTCGTGATCACGTAAACAATGGTGATATTGTCATAGATCACGTACGCACAGAAGCACAAGTAGCGGATATCTTTACAAAAGTCTTAAATCAAGCCACGTATGAATCTCTTCGTTCTAAATTAGGCATGATTCCCGTTGATATGATTTGATTTGACGTGATTTGATTTACTTTCTTTTTTGACAGGAATCTTTTGATTTACTTTCCAAAATAAAGGGGGAGAGAAAAGCATGATTTAAGGGGGAGAGAGAGACCAATTGCACAAATCTAGGGGGAGAGAGAGACTAATTGCACAAATCAAGGGGGAGCCGGATTTGAAATTCGAAATTCAAATTTCAAATTTGTGCATGTTTCAAGGGGGAGCAATAGCATTTAAATCATGTGCACAAGTTATTTTGAAAATCATCAAAAGGGGGAGATTGTAGAGATAAGGGGGTTTGAGTGATTTCAAAATAAGTGACTTAAACGCATGATATATAAAACGTGTACATGTATGCATGATACTTTGCTAATATTTGCCTTATTTAGCTTATATATTATGTTGCCGTACTAACGAGCCATGAAGCGTTAAAGCTTACATCATATGGCAAACATTTGTTGTGTTTATACTATTTTCAGGTGCCACCATTAATGAACTAAACTAGTTCATTAAGTGAAGTACTTAGTTTAATAAACTAAGTAGTTCATTAAACGAAGCCACATTTAGAAAAGGCACAAAGGCAACAAGGCTAAGAAAGGAAAGTTTTCTCCCCCTCTCCTCTTTAATGATAGACGCCTATATACATATATATCACATACATTTTCAGATTTTTTGAAAAAGGCACATACACATGTATTCCAACGTACTACCGACACGTTATATATTTTACGTACGTACGTTAACGTCACACCACTATACTTAACTCATATTTATGAGTATATTCAGGTCTTATATCATATGATATAAGATATGGTGATGACAAATTAAGTACGACACGATAAAAGGTTCTAAACCGAAATTTGTCGTATTGGACGGATACCGAAACTTCCCCAACGTGTCACGTACTTGCCATAAATAAATGGCCAGTCCCTATACTTCAAAAATTGATGAAACATTCGTGCACATGACAGAAAATTCAGCCAAAAATATTTTCCATATTGGCACACACAAGTTACTCCACATTAAGGCCAAAATGTGAAGATTCCAAGTTTAATTTTTGTCACATGTAAATGGTACCACTTTAGACCAGCCAAGTGCTGAGATTTAAAGTATATATTATATATGTTATGTATAACATAATATATATAACATGTGCAAAAGTTGGAATTTAAATTAGAGAAAAATCGGGTAATCGATAAATATCGAAAATTCGGTTTTCTACGCACACAACACATGGAACGTTTTTGGTATTTCATGTGACACGTATCTAGACACTTTTTACATATGATATACATCTTAAAGTGTTCTAAAAAATTAATTTAAGGGCTGATTGGAATATAACATGTGTGTATTATTAAATGTGCATTATTTTACAAAGTTAGCAAAAACAAATTTCAGCACATACACAAGCATTTCCAATGCCACCTACAGCTGATATGGAGCTTATTTGGAGCCTTTTTGGCATATTGATTGGTCAAGGATCAATCATACAATGTTGGTGAATTGAAGAGAGAAGCTACAAATGGTAAGAATTCAAAATTTGTCTCTTTTATATCACATGCTGAAAATTTCAGCATGCTACAACAAGCTGGCCAAATTCTTGACATTATTGTGACATATTTCATCATCTTTTATTGTGTGATTGATTGGAAGAAGAAATGGAAATGATTTGAATATTATTTAAATCAATAAAAGTGTGATATTCCACATATCACACATGCTGAAATTTTTCAGCATGTGTGAAGACATGGTGGCCGAATTTAGGAGCTTGAAAGTGTCCAAGTTCATTTCTCATGTGATAGCAATACTTACCATAACTTGGTGATTCATTTTATAAAGAAAAAAATCAAAGAAAATTTGGCATTATTTTGAATAAAATTGAATGATGCACATGCTAAAAATTCAACATGGCAATATGACATAATGGCCGAAATTATGCCTTAGTTGGGAAGGATTTTTGTCTTGCAATTTATGTGATATATTTTATGATTTATGGAAGTTATTTTGTGATGATTTTTGGCACATGTTTAAGTGAAATTCTCAGATTTTTCCAAGTCATCAATGATGACAACATCCATCCAATAAGAAGGTGCCAAGTAAGCGAAGCTTAAATGATCATCCAATAAGAAGATGCCAAGTAAGCAAGACATTGTCACAATGATGTCTTACACTCTCTCAAGGACTTAAAAGATAATTTTCAAGAGGGGGAGGCACTACAAGGGGGACGGCTGCACTCATTAAAAGGAAAGAGAAGAGAGCAAACAAAACAAGCAACAAGCATTGCAAATCAAAGTGATCAAAAAAAGCCTAGCTCTTCTTCTTCTACATCCTCTTTCTTTCTCTCTTCTTGTAAGCCTATTGTATTCATATCTTTCAATCTTAAATATGCTTGACATAGACCACCACTCAATATATATCTTTGTAAAAGATTGATCAAGGTGTGATCAATCTTCATTCTTGCGAGGTGGTGGTGTTCGTGCAAATTGTATTTGTTATACAAGGTTTGTAAAGGGTTGGAGTTAGGTGTAACTCTATCAACCCTGTGGTAAGGTGTATTGCGTGTGTGTGATTAGTGTGAACCAAGAAAGGTGTTCCTTGAAGACTGGAGTAGGTTGTTTATAACCGAACCAGTATAAAATTCTTGGTGCCATTTACTTTCTGCATTTACTTTTCAGTTACTGCACTGATTATCCTTTTTGTTCGCATTCGTAAAAATAGTTAACGAATTTCAAAAATCACGAAAATTTCCAGAAATATATTCACACGTTCTAGGGGTAATTTGGCACAAGTTTCAACCCTTTTGGATAAGTATAAGTCAATAAAACATCAAAAGTTCTGAGACTAGTGCAGTCTGATTTTCAGACTTGCAAAGGTTGAGACTTTGATTGTAGTTTACCTACTTCCCAAAAGAATTTTGTAAAACTGTTTCAACCCACTTAAATATAGTGTATAAGGAGTTAGTGGTCAAAGTTTCAGAGCATTTGGACGTTCACACAAATAGGAATAAATTTTTCAAAACCATCTACCGTTTCTGGCAGATTCGAGCAATCTGAGTACCAACGGTTTTTGAAGGGGTTAAAGGTTGAATTTCAATTTGAAATTTTTAGGGGACCCTCATAACATCTGAGGCTAAGTTCTCTCAAAATGTCATAATTTTTGGAGACATATAATCTGGTTTTAAAAATGTTTTAAAACTGGTCCTGAAAACAGAATCTGTTTTCAGAAGTTGAATTGTTTAGGTTCAAACAAATTTTAAAAACCACACTTTCCGCACCACCTATTCAACCCCCCCTTCTAGTGGTGCCTTTCAGATCCTACAAGAACGTCTGGTAGGCCTCTTAGTAGGCTACGATGGATGCACCGGTTCGGTTCCGCTGTCCGGGCTGGGGCGCTACACCAAGTTGAGGCCTTGAGAGCTCTTCTTGTATTCCTTTGCTTAGGTTCTGAGACAAGTCTATTTTTGGTTTAATCTTTGTCATGGTTTTTGTTTGTTTGTTTGTCCTTGTTCGACTGTCATATGATAGGTGTCCAAGTTTTCCACATTCATAGCACTTTATATCTTTATCGTTATTTTTATTTTTATTTCTCTTAATTGAAACAGGCTTAGGTTTATTCTTTAATGACTTTCTCATTAATTTTCTTAAACCTTTAGGCAATTGTGGCGCCCCGTAATCGGCTACCCTCGTACGGTGCACCCGCCGTACCTTCCCTTTCGGAAAAGTACAAAGCGTCGATACTTAACTCGTAAAACCCATAGATAAACATGGATTACAAAGTCACGATCTTAACAGGTAGATAAAAAATACGGCAGAATTTGAAAATTTTACATAAATCATTCTATACATCCGTCATAAGTTTTACAACCACATTCATTACATGAGTGCTTCTGCAATCATCGCTTCCAACATAAATCCGTCATATTATGACTCCATCATAATAGAATCCCTAAGCTGTCATCCACTCGTGCTCTCACGGATGTGGGATCCTATGCTCGTCATCAATCCTTGCTACCCCGTTTCCTGTAAACTCTGGGAGGAAAAATAAGGGGGGTGAGCGACAAAGTCGCCAGCAAGTACACCATAAACAATCATGCATTAAATGAAAAGTACATACAAGAACCGAACCCCCAAAAATTTGGTCATCATTCCTGTCTTTCCATTCAAATGCCACCAAGGTAATAGAAGCATCACTTGATCATAAAGGGAATAAGATCATAGCTTACATAGCAACAACAATAAGATCGTAACTTAAGTAACGAAAGATCATGACCTAAGTAACATTTCGTCTAGCGTTTAGCTAACATCTCATCCCTTCCGTCAATAGCCACTAAGGCAATAAAATCATAACTTAGTCATGTAGTACGTAAAGACACTACTCAGGGCACCTCGACATCATGCTCATGACCATACGCAATGTGTATGAGTATGTAAATGCATAATGCGTATGAATGCGTATGCAATGCAAATGCAACGGAAAACATTCTTTCTTTCAATCATGAAAATACTTGAACTTTCTTTCTTCCTTTCAAATCATGCTCATCATAAAACAAGAGAGTGTGTCAGCCTATTATACCGGGCATGACTCGGTTCTTATAACATGATCACCTTCAGATCTATTATACCGGACCTCGCACGGTTCTTATACTCTTCAGACCTATTATACCGGGCCTGGATCGGTTCTTAAAATCTTCAGACCTATTATACCGGGCCTGGATCGGTTCTTATAATCGTGATCATCTTCAGACCTATTATACCGGGCCTGGATCGGTTCTTATAACTTTTCAGATCAATTAACCCCGGATCTGTGACGGGTTAAGCTGGCCAGAAGGGACGGAATTCTTTCAAAACAGAAACTTCTTTTCAAAAGGTCTTTCTCATCTTTCTTTTTCATGAAATCAGTTTCGTGAACTGTATGAACATGGAAAATGCGATGTATGATATGCAACCTGCGACTCGTGAACAAATACATCATAATACGCATATGCTGACTCATCTCTTAAGCTGGAAAAACTGTCCAGCAACCAAAATCTGTTCATACAGCCTCATGCTCATC
>AP025072.1:18135751-18146540 GCA_036186865.1 Eustoma russellianum
ATCTTCAACGGCCTAAAAACTGATCTTACAGACCTTCAATGAAGCTAATTTTTGGTACCAAGTTAGCCTTATGAGTATAGCACAAGTGAGAGTTGGAATTTTGTTAAAATAAGTTACAGGTTATTTTTAATAAAATATTTAGTAGAACTGCTCCAGTTGGAAATTCTGGAGCTGGGCAGAATGGAGCACTAATTTCAACAGCTTCAAACCGGGCCTTTTAGACATTCAATAAATCTGGTTTTTGGCACAGAGCTAGCCCCATGTGTATAGCAGAGCTGAGAGTTAGAATTTTAGTAAAAATAAGTTATGGTTGATGTTTAATAAAATAATTGGTGAGACTGCTCAGACTGTAAATTCTGGAACATGACAGAATGAAGTAGCTTTTTGAATAGCTTGAAAAGAGATCTTGTAGATGTGCAATAAAGCTGATTTTCGGTGTGGGGATAGCCTTGTGTGTATAGAAAATGTGAAAGTTGGAATCTTGGTAAAAGGAGTTGTGGAATATGTTTAATAAAATATTGGGTGAAGCTGCTCAGACTGAAACGTATGGAACTGAGCAGAACTGCATCTCTTTTTGATTGACTCGAAAAAGGACCTTGTAGTGGTTCAATAAAGCTGATTTTTGGCATGATAATAATACCAAGTGTGCAGTGAGTACTCCAGCTGGAATCATGGTAAAACAAGTTGTGGATTAATTTTAATGATTTAATTGGTAACACTGCTCAATGGGAAGTACTGGAACAGAGCAGAAATTAAGTAACAAGTTAATGGACTCAAAAATGAATCTTAGGGACATGCAAATGGGCTAGTTTTTGGTAAGATGCTAGTCTTACATGTTTGTGATATTTATGAGTTGGAATTTCGTTAAAATAGGCTAAGGATTATTTTTAAGAAATTACACGGTAAAACCGCTCCAGTAGAAAATTCTGGCGCTGAGCAGAATTGACCATTGAATTCAACGAATTAAAAGAGGACCTTGTGGACCTTCAATAAATCTGATTTTTGGCACACACCTAGCCCCATGTGGGTAGTAGAGATTCCAGCTGGAATTTTTGTAAAATGAGCTATGGTTAATTTTTAATGAATTATTTGGTAAAACTGCTCAACTGAAATTACTGGAGCCAATCTGGAATTAGTAACGACTTTCCAGGCCTCAGAAAGAGGACTTAGAGATATGAAAATGGGCTAAATTGCGGTATAATACTAGTTCCACATGTTTATGACTTGGGCGAGTTGGAATTTCTGGAAAACGAATTATGGATTCGCCGCAATTAAATTTTTAGTAAAGTTGGTCAGGTCAGTTTCAGCACTTAAACCGTTTCAGAAAAGTAATTGAATGAGCCCTTATGGTTATCAATCTAATCTGAAAATTTTATGACAAATCCCCAAGACACATATGGATAAGTCACGAAAGTTAGTTAGGATAACCCTAACGTTTTGGAGGGCAATCAAGGACGCAAAGTTGATATACTAAAGCTGAAATTTAGGCTGAACAAGGAAATACATTAAATAGGGTTAATTTGTCCGCTTATGAGTATGACATAGGAATTTAGGGTTTCCCTAAGTCCGAACCATGCATGTTAACATGTTATTCACGCCATGACTTGCATTGCATATCACTGCATGTATCATGCATGATCATGAAACCGATTTTATGAATTTTATGCAAGCAAGTCTTTTCAAGTGAAAAGTGTTTTCAGTTATGCATGAAAGGTTTTTTACGGTCCCATGTTTTAAAGAAAGCTTCATGATTCCTTTGTCGGCCAAGCATGCGACTAACCCGACTCCAGACCCGGGGTTAATTGGTCTGATGACATGATATGTTCTAGACCCGCTCAGATCCGGGGTTAATTGATCTGATATCTGTTCTGGACCCGCTCAGATCCGGGGTTAATTGATCTGATATCTGTTCTGTACCAGCTCAGATCCGGGGTTAATTGATCTGATATCTGTTCTGGACCCGCTCAGATCCGGGGTTAATTGATCTGACACTCTGTTTTTATGACACGTTATTATATGGGACCAAAATGATGTTTTGACATGGCATGACATGACATCATGCATTGCATATTGCATAACTCACGATCATGAGGACATGTTGCATGTTACAGTTAATGTTTATAAGTTACTATTGGTATAGCATTACCTAAAAACATGCTTAAGCCAAACGTCAAGCAAGCTCAGGATTTAAGATCAGGTATGCATTACGATTATTTGATGTTTTTGGGGGAATACATTCATGTTATGACTCTTTATGTATTTCATGGTCGTTTATTCGTTAAGCAAGCTCAGGATTTAAGATCAGGTATGAATTACGATTATCTGAGGTTTTTGGGGGTAATACATTCATGTTATGACTCTTTATGTATTTCATGGTCGGTTATTGTATTCTTGCTGGGTGATTTTTATCACTCACACTTTATTTTTCCCCCCAGATAATGCCAAGATAAAATGGATCGAAGATGAGCCGAGGGTACCATATCCATAGGCGAGGAGCTATGAAGAGGGATAAGCTTAAGGACTTTTGTGCTGCCGAGATGGTTGTACTATGACTATGTTTGAACTCTTTGGAATTTGACTATGATGTTTTGTGAGACTTCTACTTTGGGGACTTAGTTATTTCGTGTTTAATTTGAAAAGTTTTAATTCTGCCTAAATTTTACTACCATGTTGAATGTTAGCATGGGAGTCCACGACGTATGTTATGGATTTTCGCATGTTACGCATGACGCTTTGTACTCTCCTTAGTGAAGTACGGTGGGTGCACCGTATCCGGACGAGGCCCGGGTGCGGGGCGCTACAGATTTTACGACTTCTAAAGTGACACCGTCAACCGTGGATAACTTAGAAGGAATAAAAGGACTGTCTTCTATCATGGCCCATAAGTCTATATCAATATCCATAAGGAAAAGTTTCATACGAAGTTTCTATTGTATAAAAGACTCACCTTTAAAAAGAGCAGACCTTTGGCTCGACATACCTTCTTGCTGGGTCTTGTGACTAGTGGATGCAAAGATCGTTGAATCTTCTTGTAGTGAGTGTGCCTGCATCTGATACCACTTGAAAGATCTGCATAGCACCACTAGAAGGGAAGGAGGTGAGGTTGAATAGTGAGTGTGCCTGCGTCTGATACCACTTGTAGGATCTGCATAGCACCGCTAGGAGGGAAGGGGGTGAGGTTGAATAGCGAGTGCGAAAAATTTTGTTTTTATAACTTTTTAGACCAAATAACTCACTTCTAAAATCAGTTTCTGTTTTTAGATCCTGATTTGAATTAACTAGTTGACCAGATTGTAGACCTCTAAAAATTATAAAATTTGGTGACAATGTGCTCTCAGATGTTGAAAAAGTGTCGCAAAATTTCATATAAAAATACTAAGTGTAACCCCATGAAAAACCGTTTTTGCACAGATTGTGTCAATCTTCCAAAAACTGTAGGACCTGCAAGGCACCACTAGAAGGGAGGGGTGTTGAATAATGGGTGCGGAAAATTTGGTTTTTAAAATTGTTTTAACCAAAAACCCAACTTCTGAAAACAGTTTCTGTTTTCAGGACCTGTTTTGCAACGTTTTAAAAACTAGGTTACATGTCTTCAAAAATTTTGAAATTTGGAGAGATCTTAGTCTCAGATGTTCTGAGTATCTCCTAAAAATTTCATATTAAAATTCAACCTTAAACTCTTTCAAAAATTGTTGATGGTCAGATTGCGCAAATCTGCCTGAAATGGTAGTCTGACTTCAAAAATTTATTCCGATTAATTAGTAACTTCAAATGGTCTAAAAATTTAATGAAAAACCCCTTATTATGTGTATTTAATTGGGTTGAAACAGTTTTGAAAACTTCCTTTAGGAAGTTAGTCAAATACGTTCAAAGTCTCAACCTTTACAAGCCTTAAAATCAGACTGCACTAGTCTCAGAACCTTTAACGTTTGGATGACTTATACTTGTCCAAAAGGGTTGAAACTTGACCCAAATGAAATTAAAACGTGTGATATGTTTCTGGAAATTTTCGTGATTTTTGAAATTCGTTTGGTATTTTTAAGATCGCGACGAAAATGATGCACTGTGCTGGAAACTGAAAGTAAGTGCTGAAAAGTAAAAAACAAAAGGAATTTTATACTAGTTCGGTTAAATCAACCTACTCCAGTCTTCGAGGACACCTTCCTCGGTTATCACTAATCACCAAACAACAATCAACACCTTACCACACAGAGTTGATGGAGTTATACACCAACTCTAACCCTTTACAAACCTTGTAAGCGATTACAACGATCACGAACACCACCATCTAGCGGAAGCAAGATTGATCACACCTTGAACAATCTTTTACAACAATATAGCGTGTATGGTGGTATATATGAAGCCTATTTAATATGTATGAATATGAATACAATAGGCTTTAAGAGAGAAGAAAGAAAGAAGTGTAGAAGAAGGGGATGTAGCACACGTTTTTAGCTCTTGGAATTGTAAGACTTGCCTTGTCTTTTGTTTGAACTCCTTCTCTCCTTTTTATCAAAACTGTGGCCTCCCCCTTTGCCTTTCTTCCCCTTGAAAATTATCTTTTAAGTCCTTGGAAGAATATCTTGCATCATTGTAACATTCACTTGCTTACTTGGTAACTCTTCATTGGATGATCATTAAGCCCTTGCTCACTTGGCACTCATTGATTGGATGAAAGTTGTCATCATTTGATGACTGCATAAAACTGAAAATATCACTTAAAAACATGTGCCAATTAGTCATAAAAATGTTGCCATAAGTCACATAATAAATTCTATAAAATTTGCAAGACAATTCATCAACATTTTCCACCATAAAATCGGCCACCTTGATTTTTCCACATGCTGAAATTTTCAGCATGTGCACTATCCAAGATACATTCAAATTGTTGCCATGTTGGTATTAGATGAATCCCTTGAAAATGAAGAATCAAATATGCTTAATTTCAAGACCAAATTTTGGCCATATACATTCAACACATGCTGAAATTTTCAGCATGTGTGATATTTCAAATATCATCACAATATTTCCATAACATCTTCAAATCAATCCATTAATATTGAAGAGGCAAATATATTGTCATTAAGTGTAAGAATTCGGCCTGCTCAAGTGCACACATGCCGAAATTTTCTGCATGTGTCACAAATGTGACAATTTTAAATATTACCTTGTGTAGCTCCCTCCTTTATGTCACCAACCTTGTATACTTCATTCTTGGCCAATCAAGATATCAAATAGGCTCCACATATGCTCCATTAAGCTGATCTAGGCGTGTGATGTAGCTTGTACATGTGCTGAATTTGATTTTTGCAAACTTTGTAAAATAGTGCACAATAATTATACACTTATGGTATATTCCAATCATCCCTAAATTGATTTTTCTAGAACACTTTAGAATGTATAGAGTATGTAAAAAGTGTCTAGATACACGTTATATGTCATGCAAAAAAACATTCCATGTGTCGTGTTCGTAGAAAACTGAATTTTCGACTTTTGTCGATTACACGATTTTTCTCCGATTAAATTCAAACTTTTCGCACATGTTATATATATCATGTCATACATAATATACATAAAATAACTTGAAAATTCAGCTCTAAAGGATGAAGTAAAGTGGCGCCCCGTGTGCTAAAATTTTGAATTTGAAATCTCCACAATTTGGCCTTAATTGAGGGTGATTTGTGTGTGCCAACATGGAATGATTTCATGGATGAATATAACACGTAGACCACAAAATTTCTGATCATTTTTGAAGTGTAGGGGCTGGCCATCTATATATGGCAAGTATGTGACACGTTGGCGAAGTTTCGGTATTCACTTGATACGACAATTTTTGGTTTAGAACCTTGTAATGTGCCGTAATAATTTTGTCATCACCATGACTTATATCATACGATATAAGACCTTAATATATTCATAAATATGAGGTAAATATAGTGGTGTGACGTTAACGTATGTTCGTAAAATATATAACGTGTCGGTAGTACGTTGGAGTATATGTGTATAGTGCATTTTAAAAAAATATGAATATATACATATATATATATATATATATATTTTATGAAAGAATGCTTTTATTGAAAACCTCACTTGTGGCGGAGGAAAACCATATTACAAACATCAGAGTACGAAAATAAATGAAACAAATCGCTAATGATGATGCTTCTCCAATCATATATGATATGCCGCATTAAAACCTTGCCAAGTAAAACCACCCTTGTGGATAAAACCTTGGCGAAGGAAAAGGCGTACATATATATATGACTGACAATAACGTCTAGATTATATGCGAAAGAATACATGCAGAAGATCTTGCTGGGAGATACATTTTTAATGAGCCAGAAACCATCCCTTGAGTCCGAAGCTGATGAATCACCGTGGCTGAGTGATGCTGTTTCGAATGCACCATGTACCTCGTGATGGAGGAAAAAGGCTGTTAGGAGTAACACAATGAAAGTATAAGTGCATGAGATTATTGAAACCCAGACTATACCGAAGTCGTCTTGGCTTGAGTCAAACCAAGACGACGAAATCTGATGATTGCCAGTGGGTGAGAATGTTGCCCCGATGTGTGTTGTAGATGTGATCCTCATGGTAGCCCCTGTAATTATCCACAATGGCCAAGCAATCGCAATCGCAAATGGCAAACAAAGATGAGTATATCGAAGATTGGCACAAAGGCTATCGTGCATAATAAACAAAGGAAGGAAAGGTAAACGCACCCATGTTGTCTGTGTTATAGAACACAGACAACTATATAGAAATTTGGCCATCATATATTACTCTCTGAATGCCGGCAGTTGAAGGTCCGTGAATATCCCGCCGCGTACTTCACACAGTAATTCTTGAGATGAACTGTAGAATGTCATGCCGGATGAGTGGTATCCGTATCTTGCTAACCTATGTGCTGCTGAATTTTCTTCCCTTAGACAATATTGTATTGTTGAGTGATTAAGACTGAGGAATTGCATTGCTCGTGTGATATCCGATGCCAAAGAACCTGTGATATGTCTGTTTTCGGCCAGCAGAGTGATCATGGATTGACAATCTGTCTCCACCACTAAGCTGTCATAATGCTGCACGTAATACATTAGCGCCACTGTCATTGCGTGGATTTCCGCCCGCAGCGGTCATAATGAAGGTAACGGGAAGCAGATAGCCGAATGAAATAAGCCTTGATCCGTTCTAAGTATTGCTCCTCCTGCCGACATTCGTTGTCCTGTAGTGGCGTCAACATTAAGTTTCAGCTTGCCTGAAGGCGGAAATTGCCATCGAACTATTGCTAGCCTCTTCATTCGTAAGGGCGGGGAGAATCGCAGATCAACAAGATGGGGGATTGTCTATGCAAACTTTTTCCCATTGATTGAGTAGCACCATGTATGTATCGACTCTTTTATCTGTGTATACAACCTATCATAGGCGAAATGTTCCTCGCCAAATCTACAAGCGGCATACATTTTCCATATTTCCCAAGCTACAAGAGATGGAACGATGGATTGAGTTGTCCAGACATTGTCATTAGTGAAGATGTGCGCCACCATCGGAGTAAATGAGCTTTTATGGTGCAAGAGTGGGGCATTGGCCCAGAGAATGTAATTGACATGTCCACCCAAAGCGGCCGAATGGCAGAGCAATGCAGAAACACATGATCTTGGTGGTCGTTATTTTGTCGAAAAAAAACACACTGCGATGGGTAGGCCGCCAGCCAGCAACGAAAATTGTCTACCATTGGGAGAGAGCGTGTCCAAAGCCGCCATAGAAAAATTTGCTGACCAGGATGCAAGGTTTTCCACCAAATATACCGTGATTCTACCTTTGTTTCTTCATGAGGAGCTATTAACGAATAAGCTATGCGAATTGTAAATTGTCCGTTTTCCTCTGGAGCCCAGTGTAACATATTATGAGAGGTGTAGGTATACATCTCCATATACGCATTTATTCTACATATTCTTTTCCACGTTAGAGAATCATATATATGAGAATAAATAAACAAACGTCGGCCGTACTTTGCTCTACAAAATTCTGCCCATAATGTGTTGGAGTGAAAATACTTCCACCATATTTGAAAATCATATGCTTTTTGGACAAACGAAAGATGTCGGATGCCTAGTCCACCAAATTCAACTGACCGGCACACTGAAGGCCAGGACTGCCAATGATGTCGTCCTTTCCAAAGAAAAGAAGCCATTTTCCGATTTAAAATGTTGATTACCCCTTTTGGCAATCTGGAGCTAGCTATTAGATGTGTAGGCAACGTGTTGAGGACATGCTTGATGAGAATAAGCCTCCCCGCCATAGATAAGAAAGCAGTCGACCATGTTGACAATTTAGCATCAAAGTGATTGAGAAGAGCAGAACAGTACCTTGCTTTATTTATCCCCTTATGCAAGTATGACCCCAGATATTTGATATGTAACGATGTAGACCGCATGCCCAAGGCTACCATTGACATAGGAACCGAGACCCCTTGACCCGCAACAAATTGACTTTTGTGGCAATTTACCAACTGTCCCGAAGCCTGCTGATACGTGTCTAAGAATTTGCGAAATTTTGCTAAGTTGCGTGTCGAACCATTGAGGAAAATTAACAAGTCATCTGCAAATGCCAGGTGTGAGACACAAGGCGTACGACCTTTCTTGAATCCAACTATGTTTCCCGCACATATATGGTGATTTAGCCCTCTTGTAAGCCCTTCAGATGATAGGATGAATAATAGTGGAGATAGAGGGTCTCCCTGTTTGACTCCTCTACCAATCGAGAATGACTCTGTTAGACAACCGCTGAGAAGAATAGAACATCTTGTGTCACTCAAATTGTTTATAATTATGCGGACTAGACGCTCATCCATACCCATACGCTAAAGCAATTGTTGGAGATATCTCCAACTAACCCGGTCAAATGCCTTGGCCATGTCTAGTTTGATAATCGTCTGCCCTCCTCTTGTTTGTTTGTCTAAGACATGTGCCATCTCTTGCGCTAATAGTACTTGTTCAGTAATATCCCTGCCTTTCATGAAACCTGCTTGTTCTAGCGAAACAATTTTTGGCAATATTCTGCCCAGCCTCGTTGCTAGCAATCGTGTGATAGTCTTGGAAATGAAATTTGTAAGACATACAGGACGGTAATCCGCAAATGTTTGAGGATTACTTACCTTCGGTATAAGGATAATGGATGCTGCTGCCCTTGGCATTCGGATACCCAAATAAAATTCTTCAACTGCCTTATACACATCATACTGTATCAAGTGCCAAAAATGTCTGTAGAATGATCCCGGGTAGCCATCCGGACCTGCGGCGCTTGAGGGACTAAGATCCCAAACTGCTGCTTTAACTTGTGATAATAATGGAATAGCCTTCAGGGCGCTATTGTCATCTGTTGTGATCAGAGATGGTATGTGCTAGAGTATTAAGTCGCAATTCGTAACTGGTTCATCAATGAAGAGATTAGAGAAAAATCGAATAGCTTCATCTTTAATATCACAAAGCTGGTCGAGCTCAGTACCATCCGGTTTCTGAATTCTACGAATAAGCTGGCGGCATCTCTTATGCTTAACTGTTTGATGGAAAAAGGAGGTGTTAGCATCACCTTCTTTCAACCATTTGACGTTGGCCTTCTGTTTCCAGTAAAGAAAAGCATGTTTCTGAGCAATATGCAATTCTGCCATTCTCTTATGATACCTTGCACGGGAGGAATCTGTAGGGTTATCATCAAAAAGTTGTTCCGCCTATTTTACTTCGGATTCTGCATGAGCAACTGCATCGAATATGTTTCCAAATGCATCTCTATTCCATTGTCTCAAGTCTTTGCGAAGGAGGGATAGTTTGCGGTTGAATCCCCACATTCCACCGATTGTTGAATATGATTGCCATCTGTGTGTGACAAAGTCATCAAAATTTGCATGTGTTGTCCACACGTCTAAGTAGCGAAAAAGTGATGGGGCTCGTGGGCCTTCAAAGTCGCATATCAAAAGTAAAGGCGCATGATCTGAAGTTGCTCGGGACAGATGTTGAACTTGTGTGAAGGAGAATATATCCGAAAAAGAAGATGAGCTCAGAAAACGGTCAAGACGCCGCCATACACATCCTAAACCTCTCCCATCAGACAAAGTGAAACATGAACCTTGAAATGATATTTCTTGTAACTGACAATGCCGATTGAAATCATTGAAATCTTGCAATGTGCGCAATGATGGATGCAACCTGCCATGGTGCTCGTCTAACGTTCTAAATGTGTTAAAATCTCCACCGATGAGCCATGGAGTTATGTTTGTCATATGAAATTGTCTCAATTCATCCCACAAAATACGTCGCTGTAGAACCGAATGACGTCCATATACTCCCGTCAACAAAAAATAGTCTCTCGTGGCCAGCCAACGAAACTTCATGGAATGATGTTGGTGTCCAGGTTGTTCGTCTTCCAGTTTGAGAAGTGTGTCCTTCCAAAAAACCATATTTGATCATTACAAACAGATGTAGCTTTAGAAAAACCAAGTTGTAATTGGTATGATTGCAAGGCGGTGGGTCGTAGCTTTGGTTCAATAACAATAATAAGATATACCTTGTATTTTCGAACTAGTGAAAGCAATCTATTAAATGAACTACGTATTCCACGTACATTCCACGACAGTATGTTCATTGGGATAAAACATCAAAGGAGTTAGAGATGTGCGCTGCACGTAACCTGGTTAGACGGGGAGACGTGGGAGGATTTCGTCTTAATATGCGTGGTCCCTGGCTAGGATTGTGATTAGCAGGATCATCGTGTGCATACTCAGTAATAACGTTTGCCT
>AP025072.1:18146550-18227832 GCA_036186865.1 Eustoma russellianum
GCAGGATCATCGTGTGCATACTCAGTAATAACGTTTGCCTGGTCAGTAGAATGTGTATCAACATATGTAGCTTCTATTAGGCTTGTGATATCATTGCATTGTCTCACATCATGTTCATCCAATAAATTGTCTGCTAATGCGGGTTCATGCTCATTATCTGAATGCGAGAACAACACGGTTGTCCCAGGAAGATCTCTTAAAAGACAATCGTCAACCCCTTTCAATCTGGAGAGGTCCTGTACGTCTGAAACTTCATGTGTGATTACCATTTGATGTAAGCTTTAAAGCTTCATGGCTCGTTAGTACGACAACATTATATATGAAATATAAGGCAGGTTTCATGCAAAAACATATCAAATCATAAAACGTGTCATGCATTTCTTTAGTACACGTTATTTAAATCATCTAATTTGTAATCACTCAAACCCTTTTTTCTCTACAAAAATGTGCTCCGAAATGAAAAATTTATTCCTATTAATTGTCAACTTTAAATTGCTTGAAAATTTTATGGTATGACCCTAACAATATGTACTTTGATGGGTGAAAATTTTTTTTCGAAATTCTCTTGGTAAGTCTTTCTACCATATTGATGTTCTCATCAGATCTGACAATCACATTGCTCTAGTATTAGAACTATGAACGTTTGACTGACTTATCTAAATGTGATGAAACTTGTCCCATATGAAAGCTAAGACGTGTGGATATATTATGCAAAATTTTGTGATTTTTGGAAAATATTTGCTACTTTATCTGTGAGTATAAAAATGATGCAAAAAACTGAAAACTGAAAGTAAAAGTGTTGAAAGAAAATAACACCAAGATTTTTATACTAGTTCGGTTAAATCAACCTACTCAATTCTTCGAGGACACCTTCCTTGGTATTCACTAATCACAAATGGGAACTTGACACAAGGGTGCCTGGTGTTAAACACCAACTCCACCATTTTAGAATCAAAAAAACAACACAAACACCACCACCGAACAAATGAAGGTTTGATCACACCTTGATCAACCTTGATCAACCTTGTACAAGAGATGAATACATGTGAGTGGTATGAACAAAGCCTATATAGTATATGGATTATAAGAAAGATAGGCTTGAGGCTAAGATCAGGAGAGAAGAATAAAAGAAGAAAAGAATAGTCTTGCTTGATCTTGAAAGAATATGAACTTCGGCTTAGCTTTGCTTGAATCATCTTGGCTCCTTTTATAGATGGTGTTGCTGCCCCTAGGATTGAGTTCCTTGAAAATTGTCTTGAATACCATTGGAAGATTGCTTTGTATAAAATGATGACACATCCTTGCTTACTTGGCAAAATATAATTGGACAAACGACTTGTCTTTGCCTAGTTGTCACTTCATGATTGGCCATCTTTAATCTACCTTGGCACTCCATAAATGAGGTGGAAATTCAAATTAAAATTTGAGACACATGCTCAATTACACATAAGTTAAGTTTCAATTAATAACTATATGATTCCCCCATAATTTTAGAAGAAAATTGGAAGACATTCAAGCCAAAACATCGGCCAGCATTAGTCCATTTGCTGAAATTTCAGCACTTGTTTGATGTTGAGATGTTTCCATATGTGTCTTGCCCTCTTCAATGTCACCAATCATATGTGGCTTCTCTTCCACCAATCAAAGTGCCATTCAAGCTCCACCTAGTCCCCAAATGAGGTGTAATAGGCGTGTATACCACCTGCACCATGTGTGAATTCTCTTTTGGCAAACTTTATCAAATAATGATGCATAATCTACACACACATGTTAAATTGCAATCAGCCCTTAATTGATTTTTATAGAATAATCTAATATGTCTTGGATGTGTAAAAAGTGTCTAGGTACATGTTACATCAAGACAAAACTGTTCCATGTATGCATAAGTGTAGAAAACCGAATTTTCGACTTTCGTCGATTACGCGATTTTTCTCCGATTAATCTCAAAATTCTTAGACATGTTATATATATTATGTATCACATAATATATACAAAATAAAGTGTATTTTCAGCTCCTACGTAGGGAAGAAAAAAAGCCCTATGTGACACAAAGTTTGAGTTTGAATTTTCCATAATTCAAGCCAAAACGACGGTGATTGATGTGTGTAAACATGGTATGACTTTGGGGCTGATTTTGACATTTGGAGCGCAAATTTTATGAGTATGTTGAGTGTATATAGGCTGGCCATCTTTATATGGTAAGTACGTGACATGTTAGTGAAGGTTCGGTTGTCATCCGATACGACAATTTTCGGTTTATGAACTCGTGACATGTCGACATAATTTTTGTAACAAGATGACTTGTAATGTATGATATGAGACCTGTAGATACTCTTAAATATGATTTGTATGTAGTGGTGTGATGTCGACGTACGCTTATGATGTGTTTGACATGTCGGTGGAACGTCGGGATAGAAACGTATAATTCGTCGTTATATAAAAACAATGTACAAATATAATATATATATATATATATATATATATATATGCCATGTGTATAGGTGTGGAAAGAAAACTTTCCATTTCGAATTTGTTGCCAAGTAGTTGTATCCAAATATATCTCCTTGAGTACTTCATTTAATGAACTTGTAAGTTCATCTCCTTAAGCACTTCAATTAATGAACTAGTTTAGTTCATTAATCATGGCACCTAAAAATAGTATAAAGACAGCAAATGTTTGTCATATGATGTAAGCTTTAACGCTTCATGGCACGTTAGTTCGATAACAATATATATAATAACGTAAACCATATTTATCACACGAGCATGTCACGTAACAATTTATTCATGTATTTTGTAAACACATAACATTTAGATCATGCATTTTCAAATCACTTAAACCTCGATTTCTCAACACTCAATACGTTTTCTTGATGGATCAACCAAATACCTAAGAGGAATGGTTGAAGATGTTTTGGTTCGAATTGATAAATTCATTTTTCCTACTGACTTTGTTGTGTTAGATATGGTTAACGATTCTAATTCAAAGATTCATTTCGGAAAACCATTTTTAGCCATAACTAGGAGTGTATTCGATGTTTCGAATGGAGACATAATCCTAAGGGTAGTAATGAGCAAATGAAGTTACATGTCTTAAAAGATTTTAAGTACCCTAGGAATAATGATGTTTACTGTTCTATTAATACTATTTTTAAGTTCCTTTCGGAGATTGCACCCCTAGAAACGAGGATTTTAGAGGCAGGAAAAACGAAATCATCTTTGGAAATAAATTACGAGTGGGCCAAAAAGTTTTGTTAGATAAATCAATAGTTTGCATTATAAAGAAGATACTTCCCCCAGGAGATGTTGAGGTCGAATTCGAGAAGGTTAAGCAAATCAAAGTGAATGGTAGTCGTCTAACAAGATTGAATATTGAAGCTTCTCGAGGATCAAATAAGAACATAATTCACTTGTATGATCCACCATGAAAAAGAACTGGGGAAAGTCTAGCTGTAGACTATAAATTCAGAAGTACTTACTCTTTTCATTTTTCTATTTTGTTGTATTAGTAACAAAAGTTTGTAAGTTTTTATTGAAATATATTCAGAGGCTGTTGAGCAATGAATTTTTCTGGTTTTTCTTGCAAGCTTGAGTCTTAGTATTTCTTTAGAATCACTTTTTTTCTTTTTGTTGCTCTGTTTTTGTTTTTGTTTTGTAGGAATTAGAGCTAAAAGTACCCTGGAGGAATGAGATTTCGGTATAATATCTTGCTACTGCTTATCGTATTACTGGAACACTGTTGTGGAATAAATCAGTAGAGTTTCTTATCCATGCTCTTATTCTTTCATGCTCTTAACATTGAGGACAGTGTTAATTTCTAAGTTTGAGGTGGTAGGAAACTCAATTTTTTAAAATGCATAATTTCTAAATCTAATTATCATTGAGTTTTGAAAAAAAGTGCTTAAATGGAGGTAATTTTTTAAATTTTTTGATATTGTATTGATGTGTGGCAATGATTATTTTACATGAGTAGTTACGAGGACCATGAGAGGTGCCCTTTGAATGATGTAAAGGTTCAATGTTAATTATATTTTATTCAATGTAAATTGAGAAATTTTGAGTATGTATAGCCATGATCTTGTGATTTGTGGATAGTAGTGAAGAATTATGCTTATTCATGCATCTTTTTGCATTCTAGAGCTTATTTTATTACTCCACGAGGCAAAATTTATAGAGGATTTCAAGTTGAGCCTTTCTAGCAATCCCTGCAATCATATTATCATTAGTACCCATTTTGAGCCTAATTATTAAGAATGATGAGACCCTATTTGAATTTCTTTGTCGTTAAAACCTCATTAACTTTCCATTTTCGCCTACTTGATAAAAATATTATATCCTTTTTTATCCCTATTTAAGAGAGTTTATATGGCATTTTACTTTATTTGGAATGAAGAATAGTTCGTTACAATGATGAGATGAGGTTGAAAGGATTTACAAATATGTCATTACAAGAGAATGTGATGGGAGAAGACAAGAACAAAAGTTCAAAGAATGTTGAGAAAAAAGCTCAAAGAAAAAAAGGCCGGTGATATGAAAAAGCATGAAATTGGTTATGGTGATTTGTTCTCAAAAGATGAAGAGGGTTTTTGAATTAACAAAAGAGCTTGTTTCATGTGCATGCCATTTTTTGCAAGCTCTCTTAAATTATTATTTTTTAAATCCCTAATCCTTCGTTTAAAACCAAGTCCCTAGCCTTACGTTACAAGATTGAAAGTCATACTTGATCTTTGTTTATTTGAGTTTTCTACATTAGTGGAGAGCGAGCACGAAGAGTAAGCATATGGGATGTTCATAAGTCATAGTTTGTATAATTTAAACTAATTGTCTATGAAAAGCTCGAGATTGGTTATTCACACACACCTCAATTGCATGAG
This sequence comes from Eustoma russellianum, assembly GCA_036186865.1. Lineage (NCBI taxonomy): Eukaryota > Viridiplantae > Streptophyta > Magnoliopsida > Gentianales > Gentianaceae > Eustoma > Eustoma russellianum. Next base: position 18,151,425 of record AP025072.1, read on the forward strand.
GTAAATATGATTGATATACAGATTATGAAGTTGTTTGATTGATTATTTTGATTGGAAATTTTGGCCATTTATGTGAGTAATTGTTGATACATGTTCTTTAGAAGAAAGACTGAGTATATTTTCTTTTAAAAATTATTTAATTTACTTAAGGACGAGCAAAGGCTAAGTGGAGGGAGGAGGAGGGGAGGTAGTTGATATAAGTCATATTTATCTATATATTTATACCTTCTACTCCTTAATTTGAGAAATATTTTAGCACTTTATCGAATAAAAAAATAATTAATTTGGATATTTTTTAGTTTTCGTAAAAATAATTTAGAACTATTAACTTTTAGCTAAAATAACTATTTATTTTGATCTTAAGTGAATTATTAATTAAATGAAGCTATTTTCTATGTTAGTTAGCTAAATAAATAAATCTTTAAATTTTTTTATTGCATTAGAACTACATGTGTTTTATTTTAAATGCAGGAAATATACCCGATAAAGATCAAGATAAAGATAGATTCTACTTTCAAGAAGATATGATTTTCATTAGATTTTATGCAGATATCTAATCAAATAGAAAAAAATCTAAAATTAAATAAAAAACCGAGTAAACTCCTATGTAAACAGTACACCAACAAAAGGAAGAGGGGGACATTTTTTCCCACAACAATCGGACACAATTCCTGAAGCCAACTTTTCTTCTCTCTCTATCATTATCAACCATCAGTAAAAAAAGCAAAGAGGCTCCACGTGAAGGAGCCAAGAAAAAAAAAAGCAAAGAGAAAAAAGAAAAATACTAAAAGAATCTGCCCGACAAGAGAAGAAACAGCAAGCCCCTTTGTCCGGGTCAGGATCGCCTGACCCCTCACTCCCTCACCCCCTTCGCGACCGCCCGTCACGTGGCAGCAAGGGAGGGTGGTGAGGCTGGATGGAGGTCACCCGCATCCAGCCTCACCACCCCTCCCCGCTGCCACGTGGCGGGCGGTCACGTGGGCGGTCACGGGGAGGGGGTTAGAGGATCTCATTCGCCTTTGTCCAGTCTCATCGTCAGGTATCAGTCAAGCCGTCAACTTTTCCGTCAGTCTGTCTACCAGATCCAGTCAGCAGGGCCGCGGGCCAGACGCACGTCAGCCTGCAATCCATCAGCGCAGATTCTGATGCTGCCTGTGTGCATTTTATACACGGTTTCTTTTTCTACTGCTACTTTATACAATTCTACATTAATATGATGGATAGTATGGATTTAATTTGTATCTAAGTTTTTATTTTCTTAACTAGTATTTGTGAAAGTTAAATTCTTTTGATATTTTAATGTATTAGTTTTCCCTTTTTAATTTATTGAATTTACTAGTTGATTTCAATTGTTAATTGTTGCTGGTGTTTTTATTGTGTCACTAGATTAGCTACTTATTGATAGAACCTATAATTAAATTTGATGAACCAGGATGTGAGGATTTTAATTAAGATCGTGTCAACAACGAACTTATGGTAAAATTGACTAGGGATAGATTTGATTTCTATTGGAGGATTTCTAGGATTAAATAATCAAAGGTTATTGAAACTAGGAATTCCATAAATATTTAATACGATTTATTTGATTAAAATTCACGTAGAAATATGGATTTTATCAAAATTAAACTAGGTTTTTACGCCAAGACATTGGTTAAAAATCAAAATAGGGAATTTCATTCTTACCAGTTCGGAATAGAAACTAGTTAATTATTTTGGGTTAAAGATTGGATTACTCTTAAGTAAAAGATTCAACTGGAACATAAACTAGTCAAGGAAATCTTAAAAGGGAAAAGTTAAGGTTCAATATTTGATTAGTAGTTAGTCTTTTTTTATTAAATTTTATTCATTATGTTTAAATTAAGGTGAAAAATGATTTAGGTATTTAAAATTAGTCCTCGTGGGATCGACTCTCTTTCCTGCTACTCTACAATTGTACCTAGTGCACTTGCTAATTAGAGGTTAGAAATTACGTATCAGTAAGCCTTGAAAATTGTCAAGAATGACATCCGGAAACTCCCAAACTACTGGAATGCTGTCGAATGAAGGTATTTCGTGCTCGGCGTCGAGGGCATACACAAGACAACCTGCATCTCCCTTTTTCAGCGTTCGGTATACTAGAGTTGCGGTCAAATAAACATTTGCCGGAATCTTCTTCAGCTTAATATTTCCTAATATGTAACCTGCTATTGGGTCGGGTTTTTGATAACTACACGCTTCCTTCGGCAATCGATATAGGCATGCTTGTGGAACAGCCAATCAATACCTAGAATAATATCAAAGACTCCATCTGTATATTGCTCTTTTTCCATCTCTATGTCGCAATTCTTGTATAGATGGTGGGAGATAATGACATGATCATCAGCTGTCTGAACTCGATAAGGTGCCTCCAACCATGTAGGACAGCCGCTAATGCTCTTAGCGAACCTTTTTAACACAAGCGAGTGGCTTGCACCACTATCGAACAATACATTTGTAGGTATATTTTTTACTAATATTGCTCCTGATACAATTTATAGTTCAAGTAGAGGATTTTCAAAACAGGTAAATAATAACCACATTTAAATTGCGTAATTGAATATACATGTCACAACGTTTGGGACATCTAGAACTTCCTCATCGGTCGTCACCATAACTCGGGCATTAGCTCGTGGATGCTCTCTCTGCTGCGGAACATTTCTCGGTGGTCCATTTCTCCGCTCTAGACAATCTCTGATCATGTGACTGTCCTGCCGCAGTTAAAACATGCACCAATCCTCATTCGGCACTCTTCAGTATGCTAACACTTGTAAGTAGGGCACCGAGGAATGGCTGGTGGCTGCGGATGCTGTGGCTGAGGCTGGTGCTGAAGCAGCTGTCTATGTTGAGGTCGACCACCTGCCCTCCTCTGAGATTTGGCCCACTCTCCGAGCCAATCATCTGTAACCTCTCGAGGCCTCTTGCTTCTAGTTTCTTTATCTCGTCTCAAAATATCATGCTCCACTCGATAACTGGCATCTAACAACTCTCCGAAGTTCCTTGGATTTGCATTGACAATCCAAGTACAAATGCGTGAATTCAGACCATGCTCGAACTTAGTCATGTTAAGTCGCTCATCACCCATCGTCGAAGGAACATATCTGCCAAAAGTAGTGAACCTGTTGGTGTACTCATAAACTGTCACAACCGATCTTCTGAATTGTTACAGATGGTGGTATGTAAAACTTATAGAACTCCTCCAAGAATCTGGTCCATGCAACTGGCCATGGCAATGACTGGATATTCGTCTTAGACCACTGATTGGCCTCTCCAATTAAAAAAGGGCATATAACCTATGTCTTCATCTCGTCGGGCACCTGTATCGACTCGAAACAAATGTCAACCTCATCTAGTCTCTTCTCTGCCTCATCTGTGTCGGAACCCCCCTTGAAACTTGAGACTCGAGCTCTCTTCAGCTCCCTAAAAAAGCAACATGTACTAGTCTGCTGTGGCGGTTGTGGGTGTAGAGAAAAAGGGGTTTGAGTGATTTTCAAATACATGATTTAAATGTGCTTAAAAACGTGCATGACATAAATGTGCATGATATATTGCATATTACTTGCCTTAAAATAGTTCATGTATAATATTGCCGTACTAACGAGCCATGAAGCTTTAAAGCTTACATCAAATGGCGAACATTTGTTGTGTTTATACTATTTTAAGGTGCCACCATTAATGAACTAAACTAGTTCATTAAGTGAAGTACTCAGTTAATAAAACTAAGTAGTTCATTAAAGGAAGCTACATTTGGACAGGGCACAAAGGCAACAAGACTAAGAAAGGAAAGTCTCCTCCTCCTCTCACCACACTTATACGGCACGCCTATACATATATGAATATATATATTTTCTGATTTTTTGGAAAAGGCACATACACATGCATTCCAACGTACTACCGACACGTTATATATTTTACGTACGTACGTTAACGTCACACCGCCATACTTAACTCATATTTATGATTATATTCAGGTCTTATATCATATGATATAAGTCATGGTGATGACAAATTAAATACGACACGTTAAAAGGTTCTAAACTAAAAATTGTCGTATAGGGCGAATACCGAAACTTCGCCAACGTGTCACGTACTTGCCATAAATAGATGGCCAGTCCCTACACCTCAAAAATCATTATTATTTTCGTGCATATGATGTTATTTTCAGCCATAAAATCATTCCATGTTGGCACACACAAATCACCCTACATTAAGGCCAAATTGTGGAGATTCCAATTTCAATTTTTTCACATGTTAATGGCGCCACTTTAGACCAGCCAAGTGCTGAAAATTAAAGTTTATATTATATATATTATGTGTAACATAATATATATAACATAGGCAAGAAGTTGGAATTTGATTAGAGAAAAATCGGGTAATCGATAAACATTGAAAATTCGGTTTTCTACGTACACAACACATGGAACATTTTTGGCACATCATACGACATGTATCTAGACACTTTTTACATATGTCATACATCTTAAAGTGTTCTAGAAAATTAAATTAAGGGCTGATTTGAATATAACATGTGTGTATTATTAAATGTGCACTATTTTACAAAGTTTGCAAAAATAAAATTCAGCACATGCATATACATGTAGGACACGCCTATACATCTGAGATGGAGCATATGTGGAGCCTTGTTGGCATATTGATTGGTCAAGAATCAATCATACAATGTTGGTGATTTAAAGAAAAAAGCTACAAAAGGTAATGTTTCAAACTTTATCTCATTTGAAACACATGCTGAAAATTTCAGCATGTAAATACTAGGCTGGCTGATTTTCATGATTAATGAGCATATAATTTGTGTCTTGAAACATGTGATTAATTGGAAGAAGAATTGGGAGTAATTTGAATAAGATACAAAGTCATTAGGTGTGATATCTTGAATATCACACATGCTGAAATTTTTCAGCATGTGTGGGAATGTACCTTGGCCGATTTTGTGGCCATGTTGGTGTCCAAATTTCATTTCTAAAATGATGAGAATATTTGCTACTAATTGGTGATTTATTTTAAAAGAAAAATCAATGAAAATTTGGAAGAAATTTAAATTATATCACCATGTATCACATGGTGAAATTTCAGCATGTCAAGTGCACTTATGGCCGAAATTTTTACCTTGTGTGGAGAAATTTTATCTTGCTAGAATTGAGTGATAATCTTATGAGTTATGACAAGTATTTTATGATGATTTTGGCACATGCTTTTAGTGGAATTTTCAGATTTTTCAAGTCATCAAATGATGACAACATTCAACCAATCAATGAGTGCCAAGTAAGCAAAGGTTAAATGATCATCCAATGAGGAGGTACCACGTAAGCAAGAGCATGTCACAATGATGCCACACATTCTCCCAAGGACTTAGAGCACCTAGGGGGGACGGCCATTTTGCTTAAAAGGAAAGGAGATGAGCAAAACAAAGACAAGAACAAGCATTACATTCTTCTGATCAAAAACGCCTAGCACTCCTTCTTTCTACACTTCTTTCTTTCTTCTTCTTAAAAGCCTATTGTACTTACATTCATATTCTTGAATAGGCTTATCTTATACCACCACACATTCTTTATCTTTGAAAAAGATTGATCAAGGTGTGATCAATCTTCATTCTTGCAAGGTGGTGGTGTTCGTGCGTAATTGTATTCATCATACAGGGTTTGTAAAGGGTTGGAGTTGGTATGTAACTCCATCAACCCTGTGGTAAGCTGTATTTGTGTTGTGTGACTAGTGTGAACCGAGGAAGGTGTTTCTCGAAGACTGGAGTAGGTTGTTTATAACCGAAGCAGTATAAAATTCTTGGTGTCATTTACTTTCAGCACTGATTTTCAGTTTCAGCACTTTTTATCCTTTTTGATCACGCTCGTAAAAATAGTAAACGAATTTCAAAAATCACAAAACTTTCCAGAAACATAGCCACACGTCTTAGGGTTAATTTGGCACAATTTCAACACTTTTGGATAAGTATAAGTCAATCAAACATCCAAAGTTCTGAGACTAGTGCAGTCTGATTTTCAGGCTTGCAAAGGTTGAGACTTTGAGTGCATTTGACTAACTTTCTGAAAGCATTTTTCAAAACCGTTTTAACCCATTTAAATACAACATATAAGGGGTTATTGGTTAAAATTTCAGAGCAATTGGAGTTAAGTACAAATAGGAATAAATTTTTGAAAACAGTCTACCGTTTTTGGCAGATTCGCGCAATCTGACCACCAACGATATTTGAAGAGGTTAAAGGTTGAATTTAAATCTGAAATTTTTAGGAGACACTCATAACATCTGAGTCTAAATTCTCTCAAAATTTCAGAATTTTTAAAGACCTACAACCTACTTTTCAAAACGTTTTAAAACTATTCCTGAAAACAGAAACTGTTTTCAGAAGTTGGATTTTTGGTTCAAACTAATTTTAAAAATCACATTTTCCGCACCCACTATTCAACCTCCCCCCCTTCTAGTGGTGCCTTGCAGATCCTACAGTGGGGATAGAGGTGCAACATGATTATTACTGACAGCCTGACCAATGTGTATCAGGACGTCGAGTAAGGCCGGTGGAAGACCTCCTGGTGCATATGCCGGTGGTGGCGCTATGTGCTCCTGTCGCGTTGATATTGACACTACAGGCGGTGGTACCTGCTGCTGGGGAGGTCGCTGTGAAGGTCTATCACTATGCGGTCTGCCTCGAGGTCGCGATGACACCTTATCGAAAACATTCATATCAACACAACAGTTCATACATACATAAGTAAATTTTAACTCGACTTATTTATCCATATCCTATATGGAACAGTTTAGATTTTACGATTCTAAGGCAACCATCCATAATCTTAGTAGAGGTAAGGTTCTTTTGTCCATTATCACCAAACTGTTCTAGTGTACTTAATTTAAAGCTGTCACTCCAGTCTAAGATAATCACTTAGATTCTAAGATCGTAACTTAAGCATCATGCCGTTGTATATTTTATGTTTTCTGCCGTGGATCAAGAGCCCAGCCTCTGATACCAGTTGTAGTGCCTCGCCCTGAGACCCATTAACCTTGGCCTCGGAAGGATACACCTGTCGTACTCTGCTACGAGAAGTACAAGTCGTCGAGCGATATAAAACATGGATCGATATAGTGGAAACAACATAAATATAAACAAGTACAATCGACATGCATCATCATACATTACGTTATAACTAAATCCGTACAAGCATATAGTGTCATCATTACAAAAGGTAGTAAGTACATGGACGACATAATTATAAGCATAAAAGATATCATCCGGGCCTACTATCATCTTCACGGGTAGCCTACTCTCGGCTCATCCTCTATAAAGTCCATGTCGTGCTCTATGTCCTATGCATAATATAAAAATAAAGTATAAGCGATAATGAATCGCCCAGCAAGTAGTCCGTCCGGGCTCATCATGTGGATCATACATAAGAGACAGGGTGATTACATGGTACATGCATAAATAAGGAACATAACAAGTCTCCGTTCACAAATAAAGTGACATGCCATAAATGTAATTATAACGTAACACATTCACATAAAATGCACATAGTAAGGTCAACAACCTTCTTCTATCTAAATCAACATGGAAACAACCTTAAACATTTTCATTCTTGACTTCCCACTCCATGTCTTAATAACATAATTCCTCATCCTCATATCAATTGTAGTTTTATGCTTAAGTCCCACTATGATCAACTAAATCATATCATAGGCTCATGGATGTGTCATAATAATGGCGTGTGGGTTTCATGACATACGGTCTTTAAAATTCATAACATGAACCGCGCTTCATAAAGAATAAGTGGATATTGTTAAAAGTCTTCTTATTTGACAATCTAGGAGGTATACGCTTCTGTATTAAGTGCAATATATGTATGAAATGTTCTGCTCATAAGTAAAGTCTTCATTTTGTTACTAAATTTAACATTTGTGTATACTGTCTTTAGATTTAAGATTGTATCCATATGAAGTTTTGTTTTTTTCTTTCCTTTTGTCCATTTTGTTGATTACTTTAGCTATTTGTCTTCGGCAGGGATACTTCCAATATACCACTTGTATTCTTTATTTCGGGTTCTACTCTACATTAGTTTAATATTCATGAATATTTTTAGATAGTGGTAAGTTGTATATCCTCATATGTCTAGCTCTTGATAAGGAATTATTTAGGTGTCTGATTTCTCTCGTTTTTCTCTCACATGGAATCGCCACCGAATCTTAGAAAGAAAATTACGAAATTGATCATTAGATGTTTAGTGGATTGCTAATAATTCTTTGCCCTATTTTTGAAATGTTGTGATTCAGGGATTTATTTAAATTTGAGTTGGAATTTTTAGGATTCATTGATTGATGTTCTTGAGGGTAATAGTTTCTTCAACATCATCTTCCTTGTTTTTGAATTACTTTCATGCTCTACGATTAATCAAATGGCTTCTTTTCTTTGTTTAGATTTCTGTCTCGCGTCACTGCTTTAATGGAAAATGTTTTGGTCAATTGAAATGTCTTATAGTTTCATGTGTATAAGTTTTCCCCAGATTTGGAGTTCTTCTTTGTCTTGAGCCTGAGTTCTTCTTGTTTTAACCAAGATAAATCTGAAGAAATAGGGTTACTAGGAATACATGGCTATTTTATTGGTCTAATTTGATGTCATTATGATGAGAGATAGATCCAGCATCTGATGTTTGAGAAATTTAGCAACAACAACAGATTACTTCTGAAGGTACTATAGCTGCTGAGAAAAAGAGGTAGACTTTAAATGACTTCGACATTGGAAAGCTTCTTGGCAGAGAAAAGTTTGGCCATGTCTATCTAGCAAGGGAAAAGAGAGTTCCACAAGACCGGAAGTATTACTAACATTTCATGCAGGACACAAAAGAGAACAAGTGGCTATTTGTCGTGCAGGTTAGATATTCTAGAATATTATTTCATTGCATGGACTTATTATTGGCATTACTTTGCAGGAATTCTAGGAGTGCAACAGTACCAGAAGATGTGATGGTAATCCATAAAGACCTGATTAGAAGAGATAGCATTGATGAGGTTGAAAATCCATTGAAGACTAGTCTAAATCGAAGTGTACATAGTTTAAACTTAGTCGCATCTACCTATGCACTAAGTTTGAGGAGACGTATTGAGATATACAGGTATATTGATGACTACATGGCCAATCCGGTGAACATATGCGATGACTTACACGAAATCACGGTATACATATAGAAATAATACATGAAGAAAACACGGTACACGACCCTTAAATATATGTAATCACTAGTTAGCACATGTATATTTTTCATTTTTTCTTACTTTTTCTTTTATTCTTTTTATTAAGAAGGACAACTAAGTGTCCGTTAGAAAAGTGGTGGACTTCCTGCGCATTTTCTGAAGTTGTCCGCTGTACAGAGACATAACCCTCATCATCCTTATTCTGTGTAATTTTTTTGAACCGTTGGAAGAGAAGAAATCCTTCTCTGTATAGCTAACCATTGTATATCTTAGTTTGTGAGTGTGTGTGAAGTGATTTAGCCTTCACCTTTCACCTTATTCTTTCTCCCAGTTGTTTGCAGTCTAGATTCATTGGTTGTTTTTCTTCTTGATGTTAAAATCCAACATTCCACTACATGAGACATGCAACTACATGTGAGACACATGCAAGACTATTTTCCATATCATCTTGGTTATATTCAAAGACTTATTCATAAATCATATCATAGGCATCACATATCTTGCATGCAAACATACTTTTTGCACATTCATGCTACTAAAATCATTGAACATATTTCATGAATGATCCAAGGTTTATATGAACATACATACATATATTTTCAACGTGCATGACGAAACTAGGTAGAGTACTTGCCTTTTCTTGCACTTAAACCCTAAATTGAAAGGATTTCTTCTCCTTCCTTCTTGAGGATGCACACGCCTAATAAGCTAGAAAAGAAGATGACTTAGTCATCTTAGAGGAAAATACTTAGAGTTTTTTATCATCAACCCTAAAATAAAATCATACCTTTGAAGGTTCTTAAAAATTTCCTTCTCTTTCAACCTAGAAAACTTCATTCCTCCTTTTTCTGTTAACTCTCGGCCTTGATGGTAAGATAAAGCAAAATCTTTAGTATTTTAGGAGGGTGATGGGAGGATAAATTACTATAACTGATGGTGTAGATTCTTACCTTAGGTATATGTTGAAAGTTTCCTAGGCTTGCATGTCTTCTCCTTCCCTTAAACTTGGAGAAATCTTCTGCTTTTTGTCCTTATTTGCTCACTGTTTTGGAGGCTTGAAGAGGGGATGAATGTGTCTTAGAAGAGAAGAGGTGAAGGCTTGAGAGTTTCTTGGAGTGGGGAAAATTTGCTTCGGCTTTGAATGCGCAATAAGAAGTGTTTTCCTTCTCTTTTTCTTGCTTGGCCAAGTTTAAGAAGAGGGTGGATAAGTTTGAGGGACTTTGGCTTTTGCTTGGGAAAATGAAGGGGTGTTCTTGACTTGGATGAAAGTGAATGAAGTAGAGTGGAACAAAAGGGTGAAGTTTTCTTTTTTTTATTCCCTTATGTTCGGATTCTTGGTGCTTGGGGGAGTGGAAGAATCTTCGTCATGATCATTGGTTGGAGAAAGGAAAAAATGATGAGAAGGTAAGGCTTGCATGTAATGTAATTGGCTGGAAGGTGGGATGTTGTTAGACAAAAATTTCTTCCTCTTTCCTTGCATGGGCGGCACCCAAATGGGATGTAAGAATGAAACGATTTGTTTCTTGAAGGTGTAAGACTATGAGGTGTATTATATGGTTGGTTGAAGGTCGATGAACTTGTGACATGCATAAGGCTTTTTCGAAGAAATGGGTAGGAATTGTACACTTACGGTTTGCTAAAATGGTGTAAGAAGACTAATGATGGTAGAAGGAGAAAAATAAAATAATTTTTCACCCTTTGTATGGTAGTGGGTGGCCAAGGGGATATTTAAGTGGATAGATAGGACAAAATTTGCCAACATCATTTTCTGTGTCTAACCTTTTCTTTTACCTTTTTATTTAAGTACAGAAATTTGTTGTGTCCTATTTTTCAATTTAATTTACTTATTCCACATAATCTATTTTGTTACATAGGGTATCATTATTTAATTAAAGTGTACTATATTTCTTACATGTCCTACTTAACATTGTACAACATTTCATCAATTGCTTATGGGACAACCAGCTGACAGTGACTCTTACATGCCGAGTACGCAATCGCCAGCATAGTGGAGAGTGTATTGCAAGAAATTAGGCACGTGCTTAAATTGTGGCAAGGTCGGCAATCTAAACAGAGATTACCCCCGAACCAAGGAGGATGCTCGAGAGACTCCGCTATGGGACTACATGACATGGTCACATGTACCTTCAATTTTGAATTTTAATACTTGTGCATGTGTCTGTGCAAATTAGTATTGGAAGCGCTAAACTTGATGTGTATCACACTAGTAAGCGAATAGCCTGGATAAATGACATTATCCGCAAAAAGATTAGATGGTGCATAAGATGTAAATCTTACAATTATTAAGACAAGTCGATAATACTAGTGTTGGTAAGAAAAATTGAGACGAACAAAGGAACAAGTAGGTACTGTTGAATCTAGTAGACTTGAATTGAGATAGCATAGGTATGAACAAGTAACGAATGAAATAAGCAAATAAGCATATACGGTAGATCAGAGTGGCGCACAGAAGCATGGTGGATTAGAATGCTAATGACCGTTTAAGTTGAATCACACTAGAATAAAAAATATTTGGAAATACATACGATTTAAGGGATTATCTCGTGAATAAGACATCCAGTTAAGATTGTGGAACACATAAGCACTGATTCTAGACGATTGTTGAAGGCAGCAGCTATGAGTTTCGAATCGATGACGATTGGGTTGAGGAACCCCTAGTATGTCGACAATACCCTTAAGCTCGATTCCAGAAAATTATAAGAAATTAGATTACGATTTATGCTACGTCTTGAAATTTTTTCCGCTACGTCGTAGCATTTTTGGCACCGTAAATTTAATTTCATCAATATATGTTTTCTAAATTTATCGGAATGTTGAAACCCGAGCCAATAAACTTAAATAAATTTTGTCGTAACGACATAAGTATTAGGTTAAACTAGACCGAACAAAAATACGCGATGCGATGAATTTCACTACTTAAACAAAATGGAAAACAAAACAAGACATAACCAAATATCTTGGACAAAAAGAAGAAAAAGAAGATGAATATATATGAATACATGCACACACACACACACATATATATATTTAATCAAAAGATGTATTATTCATTAAAAACCTCACTTATGGCGGAGGAATACCGTATTACATGAATCAATGAACATCATCGTATGAGAAGAGATAATAAAGGTACTGATGAAATGGCATAGTCCAACGACATATGATATGCCGCATCAAAACCTTGCCAAGTAAAACCACCCTTGTGGATAAAACCTTGGTGAATGAAAAAGCGTACATATTTATGTGATTAAAACAATGCATAGTTATAGCAAGCAAATAATCTGTGGAGAATAGACAGTGACAATTAACCATCACAAATGCAAAGATGGACGCCGCGGATATAGTGATGAAATCCATGTGTGAGTGCATCAATCTGGTCTAAACGCTGGGATGGTGGAATCCATGGTAACAATTCCGCGAACAAGTGGAGGCAACGAGGATGTCATGATGTAGTATCTAGCTGCGCCATGTGTTCTGACTTCCTGAGCTAGCCAGTGTGTAGCTTGATTCAATTCACTTGGAGCATAGTGTACCTAAACGGGATATATCTGGATGAAGGCCGTAAGCGCAGAATACCTGGAGCTAGAGGTGTCGCAAGATCTCCCAATGCCGATACCAACTCCTGATAATCTGTTTTCATTAATGAGATTCACATATTGTGGCCTGTAATAAAGGAAAGCAAGTAGCATAGCCGGCGCCTCTACCCGAAGAGGATAATCATGGCGTAAAGGGAAGGAGAAAGCATGTACAAATGTGCCCTGTGAATTGCGGAGGATAGCACCGCCTGCTTCATGTGTTCTACCAACTGAAGCATCTATATTTAATTTTAACCGGCCAATAGGTGGTGGACTCCAATGAATGATGTGCATACGGCGCGAACGTAATGGCAGAGAAAGGCCTACCAGTATAAGTCTATGAACTAATGTTGCAAGCCTTGTTCCATTCCTAGATTTTGCCCAAAGGAAGATATCCTTGCGAATTGTGCGTATTAATGTGCGTTGTGACCATATAGTATCGTCAAAAACCAATGAAGCAAAAGTTTTCAAAATGTTCCACAGTAGGATACCAAGATAAACACGTTGCATTTCACCCAAAAAGTTTGACGGAGCACCAATACATACCGACAAGAAGTACGTACGCCAACTATTTGCATGATATGTATTTATATTCAAAAGAGCATCTAAGTATGACCTGATTACCCGAATCTCCGAACAATGATAAAACAAATGATTAGTAAAGGCAGATGATACGCGGCAGAATGGACATATGGAAGGCAATATTTGCCCAAATCGAGCAACAACATCAGGCAGTGGCAAAATGCCTTGAAACAATTTCCAAAGAAAAACCTGGATTGCAGGCTGCTGTGACTTCATCCAGATAAAATAATAAGACAATTGTGTTGGCGCAATTGGGCGAAGGGAGCCAGAGGCATGCCGTAAAGAGAAATCACCAGAAAGGACTCCCATATAGGCGATCCATCTAGCCATTGCACCATGGGTGAGCAAATAGCTTTTATGGAACAAATGCGACGCCAACTTGGAGAATCATATAAGCGGGGAATAAAGTCAGTTCAATGTCCATACCTTAGCCTCATGTACTGCCCCCATAAAGTGTTACTGTAATGAAATAACCACCAAATCTTATAAGAGTATGCATCCTAAACATCGCTAAATCCTCGAATGGATAAACCACCCTCAAAATGGGGATAGCATATTCGTCGCCACGAGATCCAATGATGCTTCTGTGATCCCCATAGAAAGCGTGAAAACCTTTGCTCAAGAGATGTATGATGCTACGAGCCAACTTTGTTGCCGGCATAATATGATTAGGGATAGTCGATAATACAGATCGTATTAGGACGATCCTGCCTGCCGTCCCCCAAAATCTTGGTCTGCCAGCCTCCCAAGCGACTGTCCACATGTTGCAATAAAGCCTGACAGTGGTATGATAGCGTGATACCTTTGTACAAAGAAGACCCCATATATTTCAAAGGAAAGGTAGTCTGTCTCATCCCTAATAAGGCAATGTAGGCTTGTCGGCAAGATGAAGTCACCCTATCCGAAAAAACCAGTGAGCTCTTATGGTAATTAACGGCTTCATCAGAAACCCGTTCATACAGTGATAAAAATTGTTTAAAGCGGAGCAAATTTCTGTGAGAGGCAGCTAAGAAAATCAACAGATCGTTAGCATATGATAGATGAGAGATTGACATTGGCATGCGGCCTATGAAAAAGACTCAATATATGACTGTTCCACTAACTGCTTTAATCCTCGACTAAGTCCCGTTGCTGCCAAGATAAAAAGAAGGGGGATAAAGGGTCTCCCTGCTTAACCCCCCGCGTCGGACGAAAAAAACCATAAGGTAGGCCATTAATCAATATGGATATATGAGTACCTTCCAAATGATTAAGAACAAGAGTTATGAAAAAGAATGAGAAACCAAACATGTGTAATATTGCCTTCAGAAATTGCCAACTGACGTGATCAAATGCTTGTGCCATATCCAATTTTACGACAACGTTATTAGGTCGAGGTCCTTTATCAAAACAATGTATTAATTCATTGGCAAGCATCACCTGCTCCGCTATTCCACGACCTGTTTTGGAAACCTGCTTACTCCGGAGATATTATTATGGGGAGAATAGTATTCAAACGATTAGCAAGAATACGTGTTTGAATCTTACTCATAAAAGTGGATAATGCAATTGGATGAAAATCACTAAAAGAACGTTGAGACTCTCCCTTTGGTAATAAGATGATCATGGAATGAGCCATTGCACGTGGGAGCGGGAATAGAAGAAAGAATTCTTGTACTGCCTTATAAACATCTTTAGAATTACATCCCAGCAACTGCGGTAAAACCAACCATTATAGCCATCAGGACCTGCAGCACTACGAGGATCTAAACTCCATGCTGGTTGTTTAACCTCTTGCAGTGTAGGCATAGCCGTCAACATCATAGTATCCTCTAATGAAAACAAGATGAGGTATATTCATCAAGAAAATCCATCGGCTCCTCATTGCTGGGCAGTAAACATGCGTTTTAAAATATTCCACTGCAACAGCTCCCATATCATCCTGATTATCACACACCTCACCGGTGTCTGTATATATGCGCTGGTAGACGTGACGACGATGTTATCCTTGACTACTGAATGGTAATATTATGTATTACCCTCTCCTTCCCTAAGCCATTTAACACGTGCCTTTTGCTTCCAAAACTCCATCTCTTGGTTGGAAGAATGTTGTAGTTCCGCCTGGGCCTCTGAATATGCTGCCCGATTGGTTTCCGTAGGATTAAGATCGTACGCTGCATCCATAGCCTTTGCGCACTGGTCAGCATATTCTAGACGTCGAAAAATATTGCCATAAACCTCTTGTTCCACTGGGAAATATCTTTTTGAAACAACACAACTTAGCACATAGGCCTCGCATGCCACCTATTGTAGGATAGGAGACAACGTACTCGGCATGAATGCATGGAAATCAGGGTGTGATGTCCATGCAGTGAGAAAACGGAACTGTTTGGGACCACTAAATGGGTTTTGTCCACATTGAATCAATAAGGACAATGGTCTGAAGAGGTAAACTGAGGTGTGTCAATCGCACCTCCAGAAATAAATCATATAATCAATCATTACAGAAAACCCAGTCTAAACATCTCAACATGCGACCCAAGCCCCGGCCCCCTTGCCATGTACATCGTGTACCAGTATGAGAAACAGTGTACCATGCACCATATTGTACCATGTCAATAAAATCTGTCAAGGTAGATAAGGAAGGCCGAGAGACACCTTTATAATTAGATAAGGATAAAAATGTATTAAAATTGCCTGATATAATCCAAGGATCCAAATATTCATCTACATATTTCCGAGAGAGTCCCAAAGAGCATGTCGATCAACTGTAGTATGCCTTCCATATACACATGAAATCCAAAAATTATGCTAGGTAGTACGTAGACAGAATTTAAAATGTGCTACTTTCTCAGAGACATGAACATCCAAAAATTCCATTATAGTCGACTGCCAAAGCACCAAGCTCTATCATCACACACACTTTTTGAAGTATTAAAACCAAGCTGCATTTGTGCCCTTTAAATACGCAACTCCGATTGTTGTGGTTCAATAACGAAGAGAAAGTGGATGGAGTAAGTATTAATCAACATGCGCAAGTGTGGGAGAGAGGTGCACAAACCTCTTATGTTCCAGGTAAGGATATTCATTGAGATAAATGTGTATTGGAGCTAGAAGGACGCGAAGCACTACGTGTTACAACATGACTTGACGTGCGAGGGATTTGACAGCGGAGACCACGAGTACGTTTGTGGACGCATGGGATGAAGCAAGCAATCATCAACGTCTGGAGGAGGATTAACAATATGCTGAAAGTATTCAGCATCTGAAGTGCTGTTCTGGTTAGTAGGTATGCGGCGGGACAGAGATTCTGATAAGTGCCTATATTCCTGCTGCATATCCTGGCGCGGAGTAAAAGTTGCATCAACAGCCTGTGGCAAGTCTGAGTCAGATACTGTGTGCACCAAAGGTGGGTCCGAGGGAGGATCCAAGATATGTGTTTGTGGCAAAGAAACATCATCCAACGATTGTCCATGGATAGCGACATTTGGAGGGTCTGAAGGTTGATTGTTAATATCCTCTGAAGGAAGAACCAGCTGTAATTCTGTCACCGGATATAGTGGTGACCGGTGCATCATCTGCCAAGGATTCTTTCTGCACCAGAGATGGTTCTGGAGCAGAAGCATGTATTTTTGGCATCTATGTTTCAACTGGTGGACTAGTATCGGGTTCCACCCTAGGAGGTTTCCCACAATGATCACGTTTATGACCCAAAATGCAGCATTTATCACAGAATGCAGGAATATCCTCATAAACTACGGGTTGAAAATGATGGTGATCAATACTTTGAATATGAAGCTTAGTGGGCAATTCCTTCGAAACATATAACTCAACGCAGACTTAGCAACTGATGGTCGTAGCATTTTCTGAGTTGTAGCATCCATCCGAATGGGAGTCCCAAGCATTGACGCAATCGCAAATAGGGTCGGCTGATTATGTAGAAAATACCGGTGAACCCGGCAGTGCAATCCAAACAGGGATGATTGAAGCATCATATCGAGGATCAAATCATGTGTGTATTTTGTGATCCGCATATGAAATCCAAAAATATTCCATGATCTATTACAAAAACAACGATGGTAGTCTTCCTCCTTGTCAAACCGAAGTAGAACGTGAGATTTATATCCAATAAATCCAGCATGCACAGCCACCAAAAAATCCAATCTGATCAAGCGCTTTCTGTAGCGCCACCATGGATGGCCTTCCATTCAAAAATGATCCGACCAATGTGTATTTGAATGGAGCCAACATTGTCAAAACCTCAGACGCATCAAACATGATCGATGGACACCCCTTATAGCGCTGAGGGTGATTTTGATGAAAAAGAAGGGGCCGGTGGAGAGCACCAGTAAGAACCGAAGCGAATGTCCGTGTGGCCGGAGCGGCCAGCCCTGATGGCTGTCATGCGTGATGAGTGATCGCTGCATAGGGTTCGGCGACGGCGACGAGAAAAAAACCCGTCTATATATCGAGCATATATATTACACGGTTTTAAGGAGAAAAAGAAAGAAAAATTGTGGTTAGAAAAATACCCCAAAAAATACCAAGTGTAGGAAATTGTGTAGAAACCAATTGATTATATTTTGTCCTATTCTACCGACTAAACCCTATTATGGCCAAATTCACCCATGCAAGTGGGAATAAAAGATTTCTTCCATTTTGTATTCAAATACACAACAAACCCTGTACACTTTTACCCCTAATTATCACACTTTATCCTACATGGAAAATAGGACAAAACTTCTTCCCTCCCTCCTAAGTAGGTCGTCCAATCTTAGCCCTAAAGAGGGATAAGACATCTTCTTTTTTCCATTTTCTTACACAACTCACATCCTTCATCATTAACCTCCTATCAAGCCTCCAATTTGTCTCCCACTTCACACAATTTTTTCCTCTCTCCCTCCCCTCCTCTTTCGGCCGAACACACAAGAAAAAGTGAGAACCTTTGCATTATTTTTCATTCCACTCTTCAAAGAAACTTACACTTACAAATATCTTCTCTTCTCTCTCTCTTTCAAAACTCAAGTCTTCCAACTATCCCCTCCCTCTCTTTAGGCCGAGAACACCAAGCAAGAAAGGGGAGAATTTCTCTTCTCTTTTCTTCACACAAATACCATCCAAACTACGCTACATAAACCCTCTATCATCCAAGGATGATTTAAGAAGGTGTTAAGGTTAGATTTGAAGGAAGAGAAAGGTAAGAAACTCTATGTAACTTAAGTTAGATTTTTCCCTTTCTTTTAACTTCATAAGTTTCTCACTAACCCTACTATTATACCTTCAGAACCATGGGCTCCAAACAAAAGGAGAATGGTTTTCTTTCAAACCAAGTGAAAAATCATCATCTTAAGTGCAAGAAAAGGAATTAAGGTATGTATTCTTTCTAGATCTTTCATGGATTTTCAAAGGTTAAGTATATATGTTTAGATCAAAGTTGGATCATCATGTAGTATGTTTAAGTTTTCACCATAAGAATATGTAAAATCTATGTATTATGTGATATACATATATATATATATGCATATTATACATACACACGGCCATATGTACAAAAACATAGACTAAAAGGTACAAAAATGAAATAAAAAAGGAGTCTTAGCTGATATATGAAGAAAATAAGGAAGGGAAGTGAAGATATAAATAATGATAAGAAAGTGTACAAAGAATACAACTTTGGTATGTTTGTTTATGTATTTTTTATGATGATCATCAAGTATACATCTTCTATAGGACCTGTATAGCACCACTAGAAGGGGGGTTGAATAGTGGGTGCGGAAAATTTGGTTTTTAAAAACTTTTGAACCAAAAACCTCACTTCTGAAAGCATTTTCTGTTTTCATATCCTGATTTGAAATAATTAAATGACCTAGTTACAGACCTTCAAAAATTATGAAATTCGGTGTGAATGAACTCTCTGATTTTTAAGTATCTCATAAAAATTTCAGAATAAAAATCCACTCCTAACCCCTTAAAAATACGTTCTTGGTCAGATTGCATGAATCTGCCAGAAACTGTGCTCCGAATTGAAAACTTTATTCCGATTAATGGGAGACTCCAAATGGTCTGAAAATTTAATGACAAGACCCTCAAGATATTTATTAAAATGGGTTGAAACAGTTTTTGAAAATTCCTTTAGAAAGTAAGTCAACTATGTTGATGTTCTCAACCTTTGCACATCTAAAAAACAGATTGCACTAGTCTCAGAACTATTCATGTTTAACTGACTTATACTTATCCAAATGAGTTGAAACTTGTGCCAATGAAAGCTAGTATGTGTGTCTATGTTTATGAAAAGTTTTATGATTTTTAAAAATCGTATGCTATTTTTACCGTTGTAATGAAACCGATGCAGAAAACAGAAAACTTAAATAAAGTGCTGAAAAGTAAGAACACCAAGAATTTTATACTGGTTCAGTTAACACAACCTACTCCAGTCTTTGAGGACACCTTCCTTGGTTATCACTAAACACCAAAACACCTTACCACAAGGGTTACTGGAATTATACACCAACTCCATCCTTTTCCAACCAATATAACCAAACAACCAAACAAACTGATCACGAACACCACCACCAATCGAATGAATGCTTGATTACACCTTGATCAACCTTTTACAACAATGAATGAGTGTGTGTGGTATATTCAAAGACTATATAATATCAAGATTTTATGAACAATAGGCTTGAGATAAGAAGAAGAAAGAAAGAAAAAGAGAAGAAGAAATTAGTAGAGCTTCTTGAACTTGAGGGAATGAGAGTTGTGTTCTTAGCCTTGTTTGCACTACCCTCTTCTTTTTAACCACTTCATGGCCGCCTCCTTAGGGCCTTTTCCCTTCTTGAGAATTCTCTTTGTTTCCCTTGAAAGATTTCCTTGTGTAGAAATGACACCATCTTGCTCACTTGCCACACTATGATTGGAAGAATGACTTGTCCTTGCCTAGTTGTCACTTGTTGATTAGTCCACCTTGGCACCCTTTAAATGAGCTGTAAATCCTTCAAAAACTCTGAAAACATGTGCTAAAATTCTAGTCAAATTATTACCATACAATCACACATTAATTCCCTTCAATTTTGGAATAAAATTGAAGACAAAAAATGCACAAAAATTCGGCCATAACAAACAATATGTGCTAAAATTTCAGCATGTGTTGTATTTTGAATTGTTTCCTTGTGTATTGCCCCCTTCAATATCACCAATCATGTGTGACTTATTTTCCACCAACAAAAGTGCCAAATAGGCTCCATCAAGGCTGCAAATGGCGTGTGAGCTGAATGTGCTTGTGCTGAAATTTCACTTTAGTAAGCTTTGTCAAATAACACAATAATTACACATATATGGTAAATTCCAATCAGCCCTAATTTCAATTTTCTAGTACAATTTAACATATCTTGAATGTGTAAAAAGTGTCTTGATACATGTTACAACGCATGCCAAAAATGTTCCATGTGTTGTGTTCGTAGAAAACCGAATTTTCGACTTTTGTCGATTACGCGATTTTCCTTCGATTAAATTCAAACATTTTGTACATGTCAATATATTATGTCACACGTAATATACATAAAATAAGGTAGATATTCAGCCCTAATGGCTGATTGAGAGGCGCCCCCATGTGCTAAAAAATTAAATTTGAAATCTCCACAATTTGGCCTAAATTGTGGGTGATTTGTGTGTGACATCATGGAATGATTTAGTGGCTGAATTTAACATGTGAGCCACGAAATTTATGGCCATTTTAGAAATATGGGCTGGCCATCTTTTCATAGCAAGTACGTGACATGTTGGTGAAGTTTCGGTAGTCACTTGATACGACAATTTTTTGTTTATAACCTTGTAATGTGTCGTTATAATTTTGTCATCACTGTGACTTATATAATATGATATAAGACCTGAATATACTCATAAATATGAGGTGTATATAGTAGTGTGACGTTCACATAAATATGAGGTGTATGTCTTATATATATATGTTGTACACGACCCTAAGGCCTAATTATGACCAACAATGATTTATTTCATGATTATGTATACATATATGTGTAATGTGTAACAAGGTATAAATTATGATATAAATTGTATATTCTAGGTGGCATGCCAAGAAAATTAGAAAATAAGTGTTTTGAATTCCTAAGTGTTGAAATATAAGTTTTATATGGAAAATACAATGTAATAAAGTGGTGTTGGGTGAAAAACATAAGGAGCTTTTTTTGGGGATCATGGCTGAATGACACTTGTTGAAGGGTAAAAGTGGTATTTTTTAAGCTATGACATGTATGATGTAGATAAGTAGTGGTAGTTCGATGATTAAATAAAATGACCAATATACCCTCATGGCCGAAATTAGGGTTTTCATGAAATAAGAGTTTAAAAAATTATTTATCGCATTACATTTTTTGGAGGTTCACCCTCGCACGTAGAATTATATCGTAGCAACGCATATCCCATGACATGTTTTACAGTATAAATATGTTCATTTGGTGAGCTGTCATGACATAGGAACCGATGTGGTTGATGTTATGTGGAATACAAGATGTTGCCGATGATTGGAGCGCCGCATGATATCAGAACCAATGGGGGTTGATATCATGGGATATAGTATCTACAGGCCCGAGTGTAACACCTTGTCTAGGACAAGGGATCTCTGACATATCGAGTCACCGTTAGTAATATATGCGTATGATGTAACACCATGTGGACTCATCGGGATTCATACTTGTTGTACCCCAACTATAATGTACTTGAAACCATGACAAAGTGACGTAATACAAATAACGATTTCTCCAAGTGCATTTTACTTAAGTCAAATTAGCGCTTCTTTACTTAAATTCTTTTAAGATGGATACTAAATAATTATATAAGGGGATGTCACAAGGTGTTGGAATAACCCATAAATTTCGGCCAAGAGGCCTTGATCAACCTTGGAATAATTTCTTTTTATAAGAATGAAAACCTAAATGGTCCTCACAAAAGCAAATTTAAAATCATATTAGATAAAATAAATAATATAAGTTATATAAGTATGAGCTATGCTAAAAGTGAAAAGACTAAAATACCCCCAAGACCCCCCAAAATTTCGGCCAAGACAATGGAGGGATCTAGAACCCTCTCCATTATTATACTATTTGAAATATTTAGTTAGAATAAAATTATATAATAAAGAAATAAAAACAAGCATGCAAAAAGAAGAGTGCATGAGAGGCAAAAGCTTCCAAGCTACAAGCCTAAGGCTTGCTTTTTCCCTCCCCATGCGCTGGCTACCCCCCTTCCCTCCACCATTATTTCTCCTTTAAAACAACCTAGAAGCTTCATCATATTGCATCTTGAACTCTCTCTCAAGGAAGCAAGCCAAGACAACACTTAGACTAGTCTCCATCTCCCTCCACCCACACCATACGGCCCCCTTCATCTTGGAGCTAGGAAGTTCAACTCAACTCTCATCTTCAAATTCCAAAGAAGCATCTAGGTAAGTCTCCTTCCAAGCATCTTAAGTGAATTTTCTATGTCAAGTAATGAAACTCACTTGGTTCCTTCTCCTACCCCCCAAACCCGTGACCTTCATGGTCACTAGGTGCAAAGTTTTCAACCTTTTAGGTAGGTGCAAGCTCTTGCTAGTTGAAGCTCCATTCAAAATCTCAATTTGGTAAGTAGATCTAACACCAAAACGCTCCATTTTCATTTGAGAATGATGACTAACTCTTCTTTCCTTTCTTCCAAAAACAGTATGCTTCATGAGTAAAGGAGGAGGAAAATTTCAACTCATCTCATCCAATATCCAAGCTAAGAAAAGGATCTAGCTTGAAGAGGTAATTATACATTAGACTCTCATGATTTATTTGAAGAATTACTGACTTGACTGGATATTTCTTTCTAAGATGCCAACTTTAGTTGAATATATTAATTAAGCATGACACCTTAGTGATTCCTAAGAAAAATGTCTTGCATGTGACTAATTCCTCCAAAGGTGAATTATTTTCTTACATGAAATGTGATATGAGGCTGTTTTAGGATGAAATAAGGTTCAACAAAGTGATTCTAGGCAAGAATAGCTCTTGGATGAAGCTTGTGAAGCACTAAGATGGCATGCATGTGCTAGTTGTAGTTTTATAAAGTTGTTTGGTAAGATTGAAATAAAATAGAATATGAATGTGTTGCATTCATAAATAAATGTTGTAAAATATGTTCATGGCACCCTACAAGTTTCGGCCAAGAAGATGAAAGTGATGGTGAGTTTGAATCCAAGAAAGAACACCTTTTGTGAGCAAATATGATGAGTGTTGTGTACAAATTACAAACTGTTTTGGAATGATGCAAATGTTCATGTTAAAAATGGTGTATGTGGTGACTACTAAGTTATTTCATAGGAATAAAGATAATTAGTGGACACTTGACATGAAAAGGTGTTAAAACACAAAACCACTGGAGCTGGGCAGAATTGTGTGTGTGTGTGACCTCAAAATGGACCTTACTAACGTGCAAACCAGCTGATTTTTGGCATGACCTTAGCCCTGTGTGTGTGGCAAATATGAGAGTTGGAATCTTGGCAAAAGCATTTGTGGTTTATTTGTAATAAAATATTTGGTAAAACTGCTCAGGCTGAAATTACTGGAACAGGGCAGAATTATGTAACGTTTTGTATGGCCTAAAAACAAATCTTAGAGGCGTTCAAATAGGGTGATTTTTGGCATGATGTTAGCCTTATGTGTATAGTAAATATGAGAGTTGGAATTTTGGGATAAGAAGGTGTGGTTTATCCTTAATAAAAGTTTTGGTAAAACTGGCCAAGCTGAAACTACTGGAGCTGGACAGAATTAAGTAACGTGTTGCTTGACCGAAAAATAGACCTTAGAAACAAGCAAACGAGCTAGTTTTCGGTAGGATGTTAATCCCACATGTTTATGATGTCTGTGAGTTAGAATTTCAGAAAAAGTAATTATGGTTGAGCCACAATAGAATTTTTAGTAAAACTGGTCAGTCCAGAATTAGCATATAACCAATTTTGGGAAATTAATTAAATTACCCTTTTAATGTTATTGGATTTTTCTGGAAATTTTATGATAATCACTTAAGACATAGAGGAGCATGACCATGTAAATTAATCAACTCGGTATTATCGTTTTGATGGGTAACTATGGATTTAAAATTAACGCACTAAAACTGGAAAATTGGGCAGAATAGAGGAATAAGTTAAGAGGCCTTAATTATGTGGATTTTGACCTATATAAACGGTTTGGGCCATGAATGTTAGTCCTTAAGGATTTTACTATGTTTTCCAGGCTGTGGCCCAAAATGATTAAGGTGTTGAGAATATGTTTGGATAATTTTCAAAGTCATGATTTTAAGTGATGAATACTTAAAAATGTCACATATGGTGTTATAAATGAAAGAGTTGAATAAGTGAAGAAAAATGACACGATGTCTAGGGTTGTTAGAAATATTTTTCTAAAATGTGATAAAATAGTTGTTTTTATTTTTACATGATTTATATATGTTTATCATGTTGTGATTATGTGATTTTTATGATGATAATATCTTGTGACTAATATGCCCTCGAAGTTTCTACAACTTACCAAAAAGGGCAAAAATGGTATTTTGAGTTTTGTAGGTACTCGACATGGTGAATATGATTCAAGAAGATATTATCATCTTATTTATTATCAAGAAGGTGTTATTATATTTAATTCTGACCATCGGGGTCATTTTGGAGTTTTATCTCACTAGGGGCATTTTGGTCATTTTACCCCCGAAGACAATCTCGGTATTTTTACTCAAGGAATCTCTTGAGTATCTTATTATATTCATTCTGAGTTCATTTAATATTTCTTGAAGATTATTTGGTGGTTTTCTATTTTATTCTCTCATTTGATGATTTTATCGACGGTGCGGGATATGTGACGGTATTCGATGTCACGTTCTATTTTCTCTTGAAGACTCTTATATATATGTTATTGGAGGTTCTTAATCATCATCTTTAGAGATTACAAGGTGTCCTTGGTGCAAGATTCATCACAATATGTCAAAAGAAATGGGAATTTTGATATTATATGTTGACATAACCTTGTCAACTATTATTTGTTGATTTCTCCTCAAAAATCTGAGTTGGTATACATATACACAGCCTCCAAAACGTGATTATACAGGTGGAGATGATGTTTTTCTCATTTTATGAGTTGGAGACAAGAAGACAAACCAAAAGCAAGCTAGTTGGCAAAAGTTGCCAACTTGAAATTTCAAATTTGAATGTAATGGAGACAAGATTGTTGGAGATGATTATGGAGGTGTTTTAATTCAAAATTCTCAGCCATCACATGGTCTAAAAATTGGAGGGAATATGCCATCAATTCACTCTATAAATAGAAGGCAAGGTGAAGAAGAGAAGACACACACTTGAAAGCAAAATTGAAGATTGTTGTCTTGCTATTCTCTTCTCATATTTTCGTTCATACTTTGTGTAGCTAAGGTGTTCTGATTTTCTTTGTTGTCCAGCTACACTATACACACCTTCTGAGTTGGATTTGCATGATTGATTAGCCAAATTTATAAGGCTACATCAATAGGTGGTAGAGGTGTTGTAACCAAGAGTTGCATAGAGGTGATTATCCAAGTCTTGAATAGGGTTGGTGTATAACCCAAGATCAAGCTTGGCTCTGTTGTAAGGTGTTCATTTGATAGTGAAATCCAAGGAAGGTGTTCCTTGGGACTGGAGTAGGTCACATTGACCGAACCAGGTAAATTCTCGGTGGTTCTTTCTCTTGTTTCTTTATTTCTGTTTTCTGCCCGTTTTTGACTGCAGCTTTCATACAACTTCTCATAATTTGAAAAAATAGCTAAACATTTTCAAAATTTGTGATTTTGGTGGAGTTATACTTCAGACTGTTAGCTTTCATTTGCAACAAGAATCACTTGATTTGAGCAAGGGAAAGTTAGTCTTCAATCTTTACAAGATAACTGCTCCAATCTGGCTGCAATCTGACTAGTTTTTGAGAAAACTTAAATTCTGTATTTTTCAAGAATTGTTTAAGGTCAGGGGTCTTTTAGAAAACTTCATCTACACATCATAAGGAGTGTTTTGGATATAAAGATCAACCTTTTGGTTGAGTATTCAAAGAGAAACACGTTTGCAAAATCAGCAACATTCTGTCCAATTCTGTCCAGATTGACCATCTGAATCTTTTTATTTTTTTGAAGGGCCAAACGATCTTATTTTTTGTCTGGATTTTTGGACAGAGTCCTTTTTAACTCATTGAAGTTATATTCTGGAAAGTTTCATAATTCTTGGAGTTGTGTACACTTATTTGTGAATTTTGAAAAACGGGTTCTGAATCTGAGGTGGTTTCAGATTCCTGTTTTCAAAGGGATTTTAACAAAGGGTTGTAGTGTAATTTCCGCGAACCACTATTCACGCCCCCTCTAGTGGTGTTTATTGCAGGTGAACGGTCCAAACATTTGGTATCAGAGCCAGACCAACACCACTCAAAAGAAGCAAGATTCAACACCATACAAGGCCAAGAAACAACGATTCATTATATACTACTTGTCTCAAATCTAAGGTACATACTATGGCTATTGTTTCTCACAAAAGTGAAATGGAAGGTATGTCTACCCAACGCCCTCCTCTTTTTGACGGTAATAATTTTGTTCATTGGAAACTTAGGATGAGGCTATTCGTAATGGCTATAGACATTGATTTATGTCTATAGTTGAAGATGGCCGTACATTCCAACGAAAATTGAAGAAGTTAATGAAGTTACACAAGAGTAGAGAAATATAAAAGTGAATGGTCAACTGAAGATAAAAAGAAAATGTCTATGAATGCCAAAGCAATGCAATTACTTTGAATGGACTTAGTGTTTCTGAAGCAGGTTATGTATCGAATTGTACTAGTGCTCATGATATGTGGAAGTCTTTAGTGTTAAAACATGAAGGAACAAGTGGTGTAAAAGAGTCGAAATAAACATGCTTATGACTGAACTTGAATCTTTCAAATGTTGCCAAACGAATCCATAACATCTATGGATTTGAGAATTACTACATCTTCAATGCACTTGAAGCTTTAAGTAAATCTTTTACAAACAATGAGAAGGTTCAAAAGGTGTTGCGAAGTCTTCCTGCTGAATGGGATCCAAAGGTGACGGCAATCGAAGAAACAAAGTCAATTACTAAGATGGATGAATTAATAGGATCACTCAAAGTATACGAGGTAAAATTGAATCAACGAAAATCTGAATTATCAAAGATGTCAAGTAAGTCTGTTGCTTTCAAATCATCTGAGTCATCTCATAGAAACAATGATGGAAGTGATAGTGATAGTGAATTAGATGATGATTTAATATTAATAGCTAGAAAACTTAGAAAGTTTTTCAAACGCCTAATCGAAATAGACAACAGTCTTCTTCATCCTCTTCTCAACCAAAGAAAAATAATTTAATAATAACAAGTGCAATAATAGAGAATTAAAATGCTATGAATGTGGTCAAAAAGGACACATTTCTTACGATTGTCCAGAAAAGAAAATAATAATACCAATAATAAGCAAGTCAAAGACAAGGAGCCTCAATGGTCCAAAACAAAGGAGGCCAAATGTAAGAAAAGGCAAACGAGCAATGAAGGCGAGCACATGGAGCGACTCATCTGACTCAGAATCAGAAAATGAAGAAGCTCAAGTCTACTTCGTATCCAGCGAGGTAATATCTTCTTCTGATATAGATTCTGATAACGAAATGTCATTTGATGAAATGTATGAAGAATTCTTAAAGATGCATGCTCACTGTAAAAGGCTATCTAAAGAGAAAAAGAAACTAACTGAAGAAAATGATAAGTTGAAGACGTCCACTTGGAATTTTCTGATCAGTTAGAATCTTTTAAACAAGAGTCTTACTAATACTCTTGATTCTTTTAGATTAAAATTGAGTCACATAGGAAAAATGAAAATACATTGAAAACTGAAAATAATATATTAAAAACTAAGTTAGTTAATTGTGAAAAAGAAATAGCACAACTTACTACATCTAAATAGATTTAGAAAAAATGTTGGAACAGTTTAAGTCTGTAACCAATATGTTAGATACTTTAATTTCGTCACCAAAAATATGGAAATGATAAAAAGGGGTTAGGTTATATAGAAGAAAATGACAAGTTAGACAAAAAGACTAATTTTATATCATCTAAGTCTAAATTGCCATATAGTACAACTAAGTCAAATGGTACATATTTTGCCTACTCCTTCCTCTACTCATTCTAAGGTAAAAATCAACATGCACCTCCAAAAGCATCAAGGCAAAACTTTTCATCTAGATCACATAAAAATTATGCATATATGTATAAAAATGTATCTAAGCAAATCAAATGCATCCAACTTATTATAATACATATAAACCTAAATATAGGCAACATACATATCCTCCTTATAAGACTTATAGGAATTCACATACATCATATGATTATACATACATGGCGCCATTTAAGAAACAAAATCATATGCCTCATACTCATTATCATAGTTGGCCAAAATATGATGCATATAAACCAAGATATAACATGTATGACAATGTAACATCTTTTAAAATGGAATCGTCAAATACATGTTAATCCTCTTTATTCAACTTATGAAAAATCCGAATATGTACCCAAAAGGTACATCCAAGTTTGGATACCCAAAGGGTATATAAACAAGGATGGAACCTCTAACATTCAAGGACCCAAGTAAAGGGTACCTAAAACTTTGTCTCCATTGTAGGAAAATTGTAAAGAGTACAAGAAGGAGGCAAAGTCAAAGAATCTAAAAAACCAAGTGGTTTTTAGATAGCGGGTGTTCAAGGCACATGACGGTCAACCCCAAACTATTCACCGAACTAGAACAAATCGATAATGGAGGAAAGGTGACATTCGGTGACAACAACCAAGGCAAGGTTATTGGAAATAGGGATGGTAACATTTACACACTATCACTAAATAACATATTAAATGCTAGGATTAAGTGTTTAGTATCACATGACTTAGATGTGAACTTATGGCATAGACGACTAGGCCATATAGGAGTTTCAACCATAGAAAGATTATCTAAGAAGAATCTAATTAGAGGAATGCCTAAGTTAGACTTACATAATTTTCAATTATGGGAAACATGTATTAAAGGAAAACATATAAAAGAGACAATGAAATCAAAACATGAAGTGAGTACTAGTCATGTACTAGAACTGCTTCACTTAGACTTATTTGGTCCAAGTAGGACAAGAAGTCTAGGTGGACACTACTATGTGTGTGTCATAGTAGATGATTACTCACGATACACATGGACATTGTTCTTAACACACAAAGACGATGCTCCATTGGTAATCGAAAATCTTATTAAGCAACTTGAAAATCTTTATGAAGAAAATGTTAAAAGAATTAGAAGTGATAGAGGTGGAGAATTTAAAAACAAAGATATAATTAAGTTTTGTGAATTACATGGAATAAAACATGAATTCTCACCACCAAGAACACCACAACTCAACGGAGTTGTTGAACGTAAAAATAGAACCTACAAGAAATAGCTAGAACTATATTGTGTGAAAACAAAGTACCTAGATATTTGTGGGCTGAAGCTGTTAGTTGGTGCATGTTATATAATAAATAGGCTTTCTATTAGAAAGAAATTAAATAAAACACCATATGAGTTATTAAAATAATAGACAACCTAAGGTAGATTATCTTAGAGTATTTGGGTGTAAATGTTTGTACTTAATACCAAAGATAATCTAGATAAATTTGAACAAAAGTCTATTGAATGCATATTTGTTGGATATTCAACTAACTCAAAGGCATATAGGTGTTATAATCATGCATCTAGAAAAATAATTGAATCTATAACATGTGAAATTCAATGAGAATGCATATTTGATGTAAGTGATAAAAAGAAACAAGAGAATAATGTTGAAAATATGTTTGATGATGATGAAATATTACTTGAGCCTGTTCATGATCATCTAGAACCAAATTCCCCTGAACAAGATGTGGCATGAACCTTTAGGTGAAATAAATCAAGAAATTTTACAATTGGAAGATAATCTATCTAACTTAAGGATGTTCCAATTATATATGAAAATGTTCACACGAATGAAACATTTGAACTAGAAGAAGGTGAACCTAGTCAACTTAGGAATTGGTGGCTTATAGAAGATAAACATAAACACCCTAAAGAGCTAATCATTGGTGATCCAAGTGTTGGGGTTAGAACATGTAGAAACATAAGTCAAGCTGAAGGGCATATCTTAATATCACACTTAAAAACCTAAAAATATTAAGGAAGCCTTAGGCGATTTATCATAGATAGATGCCATGCATGAGGAGTTAAACCAATTTATCCGAAATAATGTATGGGACTTATTGCCTAAACCTGAAAATAAATCTATAATAGGAACAAAATGGATATTTAGAAACAAATGGATGAACAAGGAACATCACAAAAAATAAAGCTAGACTAGTCGCACAAGGTTATAATCAACAAGAAGGTATAGATTATGAAGAAACTTTTGCACCTGTTGCACGACTAGAAGCAATTAGAATTGTTACTTGCGATTGCAAGTCTAAGCAATATTAAGCTCTTCCAAATGGATGTCAAGAGTGCATTCTTGAATGGATACATTCAAGAAGAGGTGTTTGTCAAACAACCCCCTGGATTCGAAGATCAAAAGAATCCTAACCATGTTTACAAGCTTAAGAAAGCTCTATAGGGTTTGAAACAAGCTCCAAGAGCTGGGTATGATAGATTTACGAACTTTCTTATTGCAAATAATTATCAAAGGGGAACAATAGACAACACATTATTTCTAAGACGAAAAGATAATGATTTGTTAATAGTTCAAATCTATGTAGATGATATAATCTTTGGTTCAACAAACCCTACCTTAGTAAAAGACTTCGAAGAATGTATGAAGTCAGAATTTGAAATGTCAATGGTAGGAGAGTTGAATTATTTCTTAGGACTTCAAATCAAACAAACCCCTCAAGGAATTCACATTAGCCAACTTAAGTACGCCAATGATATGATTAAGAAGTTTGGATTTGAAGAATTAAAACCAACACCTACCCCCATGAGTGTTAGCACCAAACTAGACAAGGATGAAAATGGTAAAACTTTTGATGACACACTCTATAGGTCTATGATTGGATCACTATTATACTTAACTGCATCAAGACCTGATATCATGTTTAGTGTGTGTATGTGTGATAGGTTTCAATCTTGTCCTAAGGTATCACATTACAATGCAGTGAAAAAGATCTTTGATATCTTAAGCATACACCTCACTTAGGACTGTGGTATGATAGAAACGCTAAGTTGGAATTACACGCATATAGTGATGCTGATTATGGTGGTTGCAAATTAGATAGAAAATCCACTAGCGGTACTTGTCAATTCATAGGAACCAACTTGATTTCTTGGTTTTCTAAAAAGCAAGCTAGTGTAGCTCTTTCTACCACTGAAGCCGAGTATATCGCTTTGAGTTTATGTACTACCCAAATACTTGGCTTAAACAGCAACTTAGTGATTTTGGCATTAAAATGAATAAGATTCAAATTTTCTGCGATAGCACAAGTGCAATCAATCTTTCACGGAATCCGGTGCTTCATTCTAAGGCCAAACACATTGAGGTGCGATATCACTTTCTTCGTGATCATGTTCAAAATGAGGATATAGTGATAAACCACATAAGAACTGATCATCAAATCACTGACATCTTTACCAAACCCCTTAATCGAGCCACTTTTGAAAACTTACGAGCTAAATTAGGAATGATGACTTACGATACCATTGTATAGTTCTATCTTTTGCATGATTTGCAAAATAAAGGGGGAGATAGAATAAGAACATGATTTTAGTTGGTAAGTCATGTTTTAGTTGGTAAGTCATGATGAATCATATGCTAAGTTTTTATTGGTATAAATTTTCGAGCATAGGTTAAGGGGGAGAGTAATGAGTTGCGGGGGAGCGGCATACTATTTAAAGTTGAAAACATAGTTGAAAACATTTGGTTAAACTTTTGGTTATAAGTTGTGACATTAAAATCATGTTAGGTTATTTTGAAAATCATTCAAAAGGGGGGAGAATGTTGAGAAATATGTTTGGATAATTTTCAAAGTCATGATTTAAGTGATGAATACTTAAAAATGTCACATATGGTGTTATAAATGAAAGAGTTGAATAAGTGAAGAAAAATGACACGATGTCTAGGGTTGTTAGAAATATTTTTCTAAAATGTGATAAAATAGTTGTTTTTATTTTTACATGATTTATATTGTTTATCATGTTGTGATTATGTGATTTTTATGATGATAATATCTTGTGACTAATATGCCCTCGAAGTTTCTACAACTTACCAAAAAGGGCAAAAATAGTATTTTGAGTTTTGTAGGTACTCGACATGGTGAATATGATTCAAGAAGATATTATCATCTTATTTATTATCAAGAAGGTGTTATTATATTTAATTCTGACCATCGGGTCATTTTTGGAGTTTTATCTCACTAGGGGCATTTTGGTCATTTACCCCCGAAGACAATCTCGGTATTTTTACTCAAGGAATCTCTTGAGTATCTTATTATATTCATTCTGGAGTTCATTTAATATATTCTTGAAGATTATTTGGTGGTTTTCTATTTTATTCTCTCATTTGATGATTTTATCGACGGTGGCGGGATATGTGACGGTATTCGATGTCACGTTCTATTTCTCTTGAAGACTCTTATATATATATGTTATTGGAGGTTCTTAATCATCATCTTTAAGAGATTACAAGGTGTCCTTGGTGCAAGATTCATCACAATATGTCAAGAAAGAAATGGGAATTTTGATATTATATGTTGACATAACCTTGTCAACTATTATTTGTTGATTTCTCCTCAAAAATCTGATTTGGTATACATATACACAGCCTCCAAAACGTGATTATACAGGTGGAGATGATGTTTTTCTCATTTTATGAGTTGGAGACAAGAGAAGACAACCAAAAGCAAGCTAGTTGGCAAAAGTTGCCAACTTGAAATTTCAAATTTGAATGTAATGGAGACAAGATTGTTGGAGATGATTATGGAGGTGTTTTAATTCAAAATTCTCAGCCATCACATGGTCTAAAAGTTGGAGGGAATATGCCATCAATTCACTCTATAAATAGAAGGCAAGGTGAAGAAGAGAAGACGCACACTTGAAAGCAAAATTGAAGATTGTTGTCTTGCTATTCTCTTCTCATATTTTCGTTCATACTTTGTGTAGCTAGGTGTTCTAATTTTCTTTGTTGTCCAGCTACACTATACACAACCTTCTTGAGTTGGATTTGTATGATTGATTAGCCAAATTTATAAGGCTACATCAATAGGTGGTAGAGGTGTTGTAACCAAGAGTTGCATAGAGGTGATTATCCAAGTCTTGAATAGGGTTGGTGTATAACCCAAGATCAAGCTTGGCTCTTGTTGTAAGGTGTTCATTTGATAGTGAAATCCAAGGAAAGGTGTTCCTTGGGACTGGAGTAGGTCACATTGACCGAACCAGGATAAATTCTCGGTGTTCTTCTCTTGTTTCTTTATTCCTGTTTTCTGCCCGTTTTTGACTGCAACTTTCACACAACTTCTCATAATTTTAAAAAATAGCTAAACATTTTCAATAATTCGTGATTTTTGGTGGAGTTATACTTCAGACTGTTAGCTTTCATTTGCAACAAGAATCACTTGATTTGAGCAAGGGAAAGTTAGTCTTTCAGTCTTTGCAAGATAACTGCTCCAATCTGGCTGCAATCTGACCAGTTTTGAGAAAACTTAAATTCTGTATTTTGCAAGAATTGTTTAAGGTCAGGGTCTTTTAGAAACTTCATCTAGACATCATAAGGAGTTTTTTGATATAAAGATCAACCTTTTTGGTTGAGTATTAAAAGAGAAAACACGTTTTGCAAAATCAGCAACATTCTGTCCAATTCTGTCCAGATTGACCATCTGAATCTTTTTATTTGTTTGAAGGGCAAACGATCTTATTTTTGTCTGATTTTGGACAGAGTCTTTTTAACTCATTGAAGTTATATTCTGGAAAGTTTCATAATTCTTGGAGTTGTGTACACTTATTTGTGAATTTTTGAAAAACGGGTTCTGAATCTGAGGGTGGTTTCAGATTCTGTTTTCAAAGGGGATTTTAACAAAGGGTTGTAGTGTAATTTCCGCTAACCACTATTCACCCCCCTCTAGTGGTGTTTATTGCAGGTGAACGGTCCAACATAAGGTTTTAAGGTCATGAAACTTAAAGTAAAGATGGTTATTATAATGCTGAATTCAGCAGTATACTTTTTAATAACTTAATGATTTAAGGGCCTTATGCGTCTTAGAACGTTACGAAAATTTTATGACATGTAAATAAGACCCCATTAAACATGTGTAGGACAAAAGATTATGAAAATGGGTTTGTTTGATTAATCTAGCCGCCCTATTCCATGACTTGCATTGCAATGACATTTCATGTATCATGCATGATCACATGCACCATGAATCTGATTTTTATGAATTTTTCCGCATGCAAGCAAGTCTTTTCAAGCAAGCAAGTTTTTCGTTATGCATCTAAGTTATTTACGGTCCCATGTTTTAAAGAAAGCTTTAATGATTCCCTTGCCGGCTAAGCATGCGAATAACCTGACTCCAGACCCAGGGTTAATAGGTCTGATGACATGATAAGTTTTGGACCCGTTCCGGACCCGGGGTTAATTTGTCCGATGATATGTTCTGGACCCGATCCAGGCCCGGGGTTAATCGGCCTGATATTATGTTCTGGAACCGTCCTAGACCCAGGGTTAATTGGTCTGATGACATTTTCTGGACCCGTTCAGATCCGGGGTTAATTGATCTGATACTCCATTTTTCTGACACGTTATTTTTATGGGACCAAAATGATGTTTTTGACATGACATGATATCATGCATTGCATCTTGCATAATTCATGGGCATTATGGCATGTTGTAAGTTCAGCTAGTGGGTGATATGATATTGTCAGTATAGTATTACTTAAAATTATGTTTAGGCTATACCGTCTAGAAGATCCAGGATTAAAGATCAGGTACGAACTAAATTGAGATTCTTGGGGTTTTACATTCATGTTATGATTCTTTATTATTTCATGGTAGTTTATTGTATGCTTGCTGGGTGATTTTACCACTCATACCTTTATTTTTCCCCCAGAGCCAGTGAATGCTAAAGTTGAATGGATCGAGGATGAACCGAAAGTGCCATACCCGTAGTCGAGGTGTCAGGAGAAGATCATGCTTAAGGACTTTTGTGGTGCTATGATGATGTACTATGAACTATGTTGAACTCTTTGGGATTTCGGTTATGTTGTTTTGTGGACTACTACTTTTGGGGACTTAACATTCCGTAATGCATGTTTATTTAAAAAAGTTTTAATTCTGCCTAAATTTTACTACCATGTTAATGTGAGCATGGGAAGTCCATGGCTTAAGTTATGGATTTTCGCATGTTATGCATGACATTTTGTACTCTCCTTACTGAAGTACGGCGGGTGCACAATATTTGGACAGGGTCCGGGTGCGAGGCGCTACAGGTGGTATCAGAGCCCAGGCTCTAGATTACGGGTATAACGTAGAACTAAGTTATGATCTTAGAATCTAAGTTTGATCTTAGACTTAAGTCATGATCTTAGAAGATTGTTGACCTTAGGCCATGATGACATAGACTGGAATTAGGGCCCTAGTCTAATGATTAAATCCTAGTCTATGAAATTCTAAATACTATAGAACTTAATTCAAATTCTATCTCCTCAAGTATTCATTTAGATTTCCAATAGATTATGAGTTAAATTCCGTCACTTATCTTGAAATTTCAACTTTAAATAAAATTCCGACGCTCTGAAATGCAGATGACATTGTGGTCCGGTGAACCGACACTATCACTGTCACCGCCAGGAAGCACTGGGTTTTACTATCCAAAGTTAGTAGGAGCATGTATCCCAAAGTTTGGCGGAGAATCTAGCCCTGAGGAGGCAGAAAAATGGCTAGATGAAGTCGAAAGTAACTTTTTGCTGATTCAGGTGCCTGAGAAGGTAAAGAGGACAAATTGTCTGGCCGGTTCTGATCGGTAAGGCCAGCCAGTGGTGGAGGACGTATATCCAGCCACTGCCCCGACCAGTGACTTGGGCAAGGTTTCTAGGGGAGTTTTGTGAGTTTTTCCTCTCTCCGGACCTGATCATGAAGAGGGTTTGAGGAATTTGACACATTAAGACAAGAACCAGGTATCACTGTCTCAGAGTACGCTCGTCGATTCACTACATTGGGTCGGTATGTTCCTTTTGATCATGGACGATAAAAATCATAATGTAATCAGATTGTGCGCGGTCTAGACCTTCGAATCAAGATTCGGCTAGTCAATGCATATTCAAGCACTTTTGAAGAAGTACTCGAGGGCTGCTACAGAGTGGAACATGATAATAAACGAATGGAAAGACAAAATAAAAGACTTAATGAGCATAATAAGGAACGAAGTAGGAGGTGGCAGCCGCATCCACATAGGGATAGCAAAGAGGCACCCAAGAACGCCAGTCTAGACCAGAGAGTGCCTAATCCAGAGATTCCAGGAACAACCATAAACAGGGTACGCCTAACTGCCCAATTTAAATATAGAGTACCTATGTCCTACCTTGCTTATTATCTAAGTATAGATGGTCGTGCCAAAGATCGAACTAGAACATGAGATAAGGAACTTTGGGAAGGATCCCTGCATGGTCAGCAATATAATAGATAAAAGAAAAACGATTGGAGTGGCACTAATGAAACATGAGAGCTAGTGTACGTTACGCAATTATTTCGTAGGGTCTCAACAATTGAATATAAATACCCTCTACCCAGAACCGAAGATCTATTTGACCAGCTTTGGGTAAGCTATTAAAAAGAACTGATATTCAATCTGGATATTCCCAATTGAGGATTAAGGCTAAAGACGTTCCTAAGAGTGCTTTCGGAACACGCTATGGACACTACAAATTTTTGGTCATGCCTTTTGGCTTAACCAACGCTCCTGCCGCATTTATGGACTCATGAATCGAGTTTTTCAGGACCAATTGGACAAGTTTATAGTGGTCTTCATAGATGACATTTTGATATATCACCAGATGAGGAGACTCATGCAGCCCATTTGAGGACAGTTCTGAATATTCTAAGAGGAAGACAGTTGTACGCAAAATTTAGCAAATGCGAATTTTGGCTGCAAAGTGTATCCTTCCTCGGCCATGTTATATTAGAAGATGGGATTTCAGTAGATCCCAAGAAAATTGAAGCTATCACAGAATGGCCCAGACCAACAAACGTTACCGAAGTGAAAAGTTTCCTTGGGCTAGCAGGATATTATCGAAGTTTGTTGAAGGATTTTTGAAGATAGCTATTCCCCTCACCAGATTGACACAAAAGAAAACCAAGTTCGAGTGGAGTGCCGACTGTGAAAAGAGTTTCTCAGAGTTAAAAGCAAAATTGACATCCGCCCCTATCTTAGCTCAACCCACTCCTGGCGAGAAATATGTGGATTACAGCGATGGCCTCAAAGAAACGGTCCTCGGATGTGTCCTTATGCAGAAGAGATAAGTGATAGCTTATACATCCCGACAGTTAAGCCATTCGAGCAAAACTACCCCCATTCATGATCTTGAGCTTGCCGCAGTGGTTTTGGCATTAAAGATATAGAGACATTACTTGTATGGAGAGAAGTGTGAGATCTATACGATCATAAAAGCCTTAAGTATCTCTTTACCCATAAAGAAACTAAACATGCGGCAGCGCATATGGCTCGAGTTGATTAAAGATTATGATCTTTCCATTCAATATCACCCTGGGAAAGCTAATAAGGTTGCTGATGCGTTGAGTCAGAAGACAAGCCACCACCGTCAACCACCTCTTCAGCAAGATATGGAAGAGTTTGTCCTAGAAGAAGTTGATTCAGTGGATGAAGTTCTCGCCAAGTTGGTTCTTATTCCTTCATTGATTAATAGGATCAAAGAGGCTCAAGAGAATGATGCAGCCTTGAGGAAGATCAAGGAGAGGATGAAAGATAAGCCACAAAATGACTTTGAAGTTCGTAGTGATGACAGTCTGTGGGTACCGAGGACGGTTGTGTGTACCTGAGAGCAAAGAAATTAAAGACGAAGTCTTGATGGAAGCCCACAACTCACGATTATCTATACACCCTGGAGCTAACAAGATGTATCAGGATCTCACACAAAGATTTTGGTGGCACGACATGAACACAACAAATAGCTGAATTTGTTGAGAGATGTTTGGGTCTGTCAAAAAGTAAGGCTGAACACCAAAGAACCTGCTGGACTACTACAACCCTTAGAAGTACCAGAATGGAAATGGGACCAACATCGCCATGGATTTTGTGACTGACCTACCCAGGACTAAGTATGGAAATGATGCTATATGGGTCATTGTGGATCGACTAACCAAGTCTGCTCACTTCTTGGCCATGTCAATTAAAGGCATCTATAGAGAAGTTGGCCTCTATGTACATTGATCAGATTGTTTGTTTGCATTGAGTGCCCATAAGTATCGTATGCAATCGTGATCCCCGTTTTACCTCGAGATTCTGGACAGCCTTCCAAAGGCAATGGGCACGGAGATCAGAATGAGTTCCACTTTCCCATCCACAGACTGATGGCCAATCCGAAAGAACATTCAAACCCTTGAAGACATGCTTCGTGCTTGCATTATTGACTTATGGAGGAAGCTGGGATAAAAGTCTTAAGCTAGTCGAGTTTTCCTACAATAACAGCTTCCATAGATCCATCGGGATGGCACCTTATGAAGCATTGTATGGGCGAAAATGTCGATCCCCCACTTTATTGGGACGAGAATTGGAGATAAGATCTATACGGGACCCGACCTTGTAGAACAAACACGAGAAAAGGTAAGATTATTCAGCAAAGATTGAAGGCGGCACAAGATAGAAGTAAAGTAGGGGCTGATGAAAGACGTAGACCCTTAGAGTTTCAAGAAGGAGAAAAGGTCTTCTTAAAGGTATCTCTGTCTAAAGGGATCAAGAGGTTTGGCATAAAAGGGAAATTGAGGCCCCAGATTCATTGGACCATATGAAGTTCTAGAAAAAGTCGGTGAAGTTGCATATCTCTGGCGTTGCCCACATCACTTTTCCAGTTGCATGATGTATTCCATGTCTCTCAACTTCACCGATATGTTTATGATCCAAGCCACATCCTTGAAGATCAGCAATTGAAGGTTGAAGAAGATGCATCTTATGAAGAGGAGCCCCTAAAGATCGTTGATCGAAAGAGAAAAAGCTGAGAAGAGATATATACCTATGGTAAAGATTCAGTGGGAGATACCATTCTGGAGAGGAAGCCACATGGGAAACGGAGGAAGACATGAAGAATAGATATCCCCATCTTTTTGACTAGTCTCTAAAGTTTCGAGGACGAAACTTATGATATGGGGGGAGGATGTTGTACCCCAACTATAATGTACTTGAAACCATGACAAAGTGACGTAATGCAAATAATGATTTCTCCAAGTGCATTTTACTTAAGTCAAATTAGCTCTTCTTTACTTAAATTCTTTTAAGATGGATACTAAATAATTATATAAGGGGGATGTCACAAGGTGTTGAAATACCCCATAAATTTCGGCCAAGAGGCCTTGATCAACCTTGGAATAATTTCTTTTTATAAGATGCAAACCTAAATGGTCCTCACAAAAGAAAATTTAAAATCATATTAGATAAAATAAATAATAGTATAAGTTATATAAGTATGAGCTATGCTAAAATTGAAAAGACTAAAATACCCCCAAGACCCCCCAAAATTGCGGCCAAGACAATGGAGGGATCTAGAACCCTCTCCATTATTCTACTATTTGACAATATTTAGTTAGAATAAAATTATATAATAAAGAAATAAAAACAAGCATGCAAAAAGAAATAATAGAAAAATAAAAGAAGAGTGCATGGGAGGCAAAAGCTTCCAAGCTACAAGCCTAAGGCTTGCTTTTTCCCTCCCCCATGCGCCGGCTACCCCCTTCCCTCCACCATTATTTCTCCTTTAAAACAACCTAGAAGCTTCATCATATTGCATCTTGAACTCTCTCTCAAGGAAGCAAGACAAGACAACACTGTAGACTAGTCTCCATCTCCCTCCACCCACACCATACGACCCCCTTCATCTTGGAGTGAGGAAGTTCAACTCACTATCATCTTCAATCCAAAGAATCATCTAGGTAAGTCTCCTTCCAAGCATCTTAAGTGAATTTTCTATTTCAAGTAATGAAACTCACTTGGTTCCTTCTCCTACCCCCCAAACCCGTGACCTTCATGGTCACTAGGTGCAAAGTTTTCAACCTTTAGGTAGGTGCAAGCTCTTGCTAGTTGAAGCTCCATTCAAAATCTCATTTGGTAAGTAGATCTAACACCAAAATAGCTCCATTTTCATTTGAGAATGATGACTAACACTCTTCTTTCCTTTCTTACAAAAACTGTATGCTTCATGAGTAAAGGAGGAGGAAAATTTCAACTCATCTCATCCAATATCCAAGCTAAGAAAAGGCTCTAGCTTGAAGAGACAAGTATACATTAGACTCTCATGATTTATTTGAAGAATTAGTGACTTGAATGGCTAGTTGTTTCTAAGATGCCAACTTTAGTTGAATATATTAAGTATTAAGCATGATACTTTAGTGATTCCTAAGAAAAATGTCTTGCATGTGACTAATTCCTCCAAAGGTGAATTATTTTCTTACATGCAATGTGATATGAGGCTGTTTTAGGATGAAATAAGGTTCAACAAAGTGATTCTAGGAAAGAATAGCTCTTGGATGAAGCTTGTGAAGCACTAAGATGGCATGCATGTGCTAGTTGTAGTTCTATAAGGTTATTTGGTAAGATTGAAATAAAATAGCATATGAATGTGTTGCATGCCTAAATAAATGTTGTAAAATATGTTCATGGTACCCTACAAGTTTCGGCCAAGAAGATGAAAGTGATGGTGAGTTTGAATCAAAGAAAGAACACCTTTTGTGAGCAAATATGATGAGTGTTGTGTACAAATTACAAACTGTTTTGGAATGATGCAAATGTGACTCAATAAAAGAATGGAAGCTGTATATTCATGTTAGAAACGGTGTATGTGGTGGCTAGTAAGTGTTTTTATAGGAATAAAAATAATTAGTGGACACTTGACATGAAACGGTGTTAAAACACAAAACCACTGGAGCTGGGCAGAATTGTGTAGTGTATTATGTGACCTCAAATGGACCTTACTAACGAGCAAACCAGCTGATTTTTGGCATG
Organism: Eustoma russellianum; assembly: GCA_036186865.1. Lineage (NCBI taxonomy): Eukaryota > Viridiplantae > Streptophyta > Magnoliopsida > Gentianales > Gentianaceae > Eustoma > Eustoma russellianum. The sequence continues at coordinate 18,193,112 of AP025072.1, forward strand.
ACATTAGCCTGTGTGTTTGGCAAATATGAGAGTTGGAATCTTGATAAAAGAAGTTGTGGTTTATTTTTAATAAAATATTTGGTAAAACTGCTCAAGCTGAAATTACTGGAACATGGCAGAATTATGTAACTTTTGTATGGCCTAAAAACAAATCTTAGAGGTGTTATAGGCTGATTTTTGGCATGATGTTAGCCTTATGTGTATAGTAAATATGGGAGTTGGAATTTTGGAAAAAGAAGGTGTGGTTTATCCTTAATAAAGTTTTGGTAAAACTGGCCAAGCTGAAACTACTGGAGCTGGACAAAATTCAGTAACGTGCTGCTTGACCCAAAAATGGACCTTAGAAACATGCAAACGAGCTAGTTTTTGGTAGGATGTTAATCCTGCATGTCTGTGAGTTGGAATTTCGGAAAAGGAATTATGTTTGTGCCACAATAGAATTTTTAGTAAAACTGGTCAGTCTAGAATCAGCATATAACCAATTTCGGGAAATTAATTAAATAACCCCTTTAATGTTATTGGATTTTTCTGGAAATTTTATGATAATCACCTAAGACATAGAGGAGCATGACCATGTAAATTAATCAGCTCGGTATTATCATTTTGATGGGTAACTATGGATTTAAAGTTGACGCACTAAAACTGGAAAATTGGACAGAACAGAGGAATAAGTTAAGAGGCCTTAATTATGTGGATTTTCACCTATATAAACGGTTTGGGCCATGAATGCTAGTCCTTAAAGATTTTACTATGTTTCCAGGCTGTGGGCCAAAATGATTAAGGTTTTAAGGTCATGAAAATTAAAGTAAAGATGGTTATTATAATGCTGAATTCAGCAGTATACTTTTTAACAACTTAATGTTTTAAGGGCCTTATTCGTCTTAGAACGTTACGAAAATTTTATGACATGTAAATAAGACCCCATTAAACATGTGTAGGACAAAAGATTATGAGAATGGGCCTGTTTGATTAATCTAGCCGCCCCATAAATATGAAGTAAAAATCTGGAAATTTTTAGCTTATGAAACCATGCTTGTAGTCATGTTCTAAGGAATACTTACGATAATCCATGCCATGACTTGCATTGCATAATATTTCATGTATCATGCATGCACCATGAAACTGATTTTTATGAATTTTTCCGCATGCAAGCAAGTCTTTCGAGAAGAAAGTTTTTCGTTACACATATAAGTTATTTACGGTCCCATGTTTTAAAGAAAGCTTTATGATTCCCTTGCCGGCTAAGTATGCGAATAACCCGACTCCAGACCCGGGGTTAATAGGTCTGATGACATGATAAGTTCTGGACCCGTTCTGTACCCGGGGTTAATTGGTTTTGATATGTTCTGGACTCGATCCAGGCCCGGGTTAATCGGCCTGATATTGTTCTGGACCCGTCCCAGCCCAGGGTTAATTGGTCTGATGACATGTTCTGGACCCCTTCAGATCCGGGGTTAATTGATCTGATACTCTATTTTTCTGACACGTTATTTTTATTGGACCAAAATGATGTTTTTGACATGACATGATATCATGCATTGTATCTTGCATAATTCATGGTCATTATGGCATGTTGTAAGTTCAGCTAGTGGGTGATATGATATTGTCAGTATAGTGTTACTTAAAATTATGTTTAGGCTATACCGTCCAGCAGATCCAGGATTGAAGATCAGGTATGAACTAACATTGAGATTCTTGGGGTTTTACATTCATGTTATGATTCTTTATTTATTTCATGGTAGTTTATTGTATACTTGCTGGGTGATTTTATCACTCATACCTTTATTTTTCCCCAGAGCCAGTGAATGCTAAAGTTGAATGGATCGAGGATGAACCAAAAGTGCCGTACCCGTAGTCGAGGTGTCAGGAGAAGATCATGCTTAAGGACTTTTGTGCTGCTATGATGATGTACTATGAACTATGTTGAACTCTTTGGGATTTCGGTTATGTTGTTTTGTGGATTACTACTTTTGGGGACTTAACATTCCGTAATGCATGTTTATTTAAAAGTTTTAATTCTGCCTAAATTTTACTACCATGTTAAATGTGAGCATGGGAAGTCCATGGCTTAAGTTATGGATTTTCCCATGTTATGCATGATGCTTTGTACTCTCCTTAGTGAAGTACGGCGGATGCACTGTATTCGGACACGGTCCGGGTGCGGGGCGCTACAATACTTGTACATATTTCGATATGGGGGACTATTCCGGTATTATGACGATATAATTTGCATCCAAGGTACATTGTAACATTTATGTTATGAAAAGGTTATGCTTTGACATATTACAGAAAAATGGACATGGTTACATGATCAACAGTTTATGTTTATAGCATTGTTGAAAATACATCGCATCATAATAATTTCATTTACATGCCTTTTATAGGGACTTGATTTATTTAGATGATAAGACTATGATGACATATTAGATTTGATAGAAATTCTAAGTATGGATATACTTGATATTGGCATTCCCTAGAAACATGACAATATAGATGTTTACCAGATTTTACCTGTTAATTGTTTACCTGTATTTTACGCACTTTATTTGTTAAGTTGGAGTCGCGATTTATTATGTTCATTGGTACGTTTATCATTACTTTATTACCCCGTCTCTACATGCATGATCCACATGACGTATATAGTAGGACTACTTGCTAGGAGATTTTATTATCGCTCATACTTGACTTTAATCATTTGCAGAGGAAAGGGTCCCCGATATTGGATTCATAGATGACGAGCCTCGCGTAGACTACCCATGAGAGATGTGTATGCGATGACTTAGCTTTTGGGGATTTATATATCATCATGTTGTACTTATATTATTTTGGGACATGTACTTCATGACTTGTATAGATTTAACGATTTGTAGATTTATGCATGTTGTATGTTTATCTTTCTGTAGCTTCCGTTATATCAATTCATGTTTCGTGTCGACATGCACATGTGTGTATCGATGCATTGTACTTCTCGTAGCAGAGTACGGTGGGTGCACTGAGTCAGAACCCTAGTTTCGGACGAGGCCTACAGGTGGTATCAGATCCTAGGCTCTAGATCCACGGCGGAAACGGTAAATCAAGCAACTTAGAAAATAAGTCATGATTTTAGAACTTAAGCTATAATCTTAAACCGAGAGTAATAACCTTAGATTAAGATCATTAAAACGGTTTAGGAATAGCAGAATAAAATTATGACTTTATGTTAATCATAAAGTATTATTCCCAAAACCCTAATATTAAACCCTAATTTTAGAACTCTAAATGAATCACGTAAACAAAAATTAAATTATGTCTTATAACTGTTATATTGATAATGACTGCTTCCAATAGAATGTCTTCATGACCGAGAGCTAGACCACGCGTCGACAGACCAATACAATTACCTCCTCCCCTACCACAGCCACAGGTACCTCTGCCAGCAGAGCCAGTACCACCATACGCTGAGCCAATACCTCAACTACAGCAGCAACAGTATCATGGCGATTTCCATTAGAGGGTACCACACGCCCTAGTACAGATTGGATAGGCTATTGGTAATAACAGTCATTAGAATCATACTGCACCTCCACCATTGTCATCCCACTCTCGTAGCAAAGCATTTGTTTTTATTATGGGGAGCTGAAGAGGGCCAGAGTGCTGAATTTTGAGGGCGGATCATATCCGGATGTAGCCGAGAGAGGCTAGATGAGGTAAAGAATAACTTTGATCTGATTTAGGTACTTGACGAGATGACAACTCAGGTGATCAGACCCTTTCGATTGGTGAGGCCAATTAGTGGTGGAACACGAACCTACAACATTTGCCCGCACTAGTCACTTGGGCACAATTTTTGACAGATTTCCTTAAGTTTTATATTTCACCCTCAGTTACTTTACAGAAGATTGCATTGTTTGAGACATTGGTACAGGCGCGCGGGCATGAAAGTGGCAGACTATGCAATCAGTTTACAGCACTTGGGAGATATGTTCCAGCTGTTATAGGAGATGAACAGCTTAAGATGATTAAGTTTGAGATGGGTCTGAACTCACGCATTCACACTTGGGTTTGAGGAGTTGCTAGATGCATATTACCTGGTTGAGCAAGACATAGTTTGATGGGATGCAGTGATGCGGGGCAAGATACCCCAAGAGTTTGGAGATGGTCAGGCTGGTAGATGGACCAAGTCTTTGAGGAAATGATGGTCAAGGATCGTAGCAGTTCCAGTGTAGACCACAGCCACAGTCGCAACGTCAGGTGCAGTTTCAGAGGCAGCCGCAGTTTCAGCTAGCCCCACAGCTGCCGTATCAGCAACCACAGCAGTACAGAGCGAGACCGCATACAACTATTCCCCCTTGTCTCACTTGTCATAGAGCGCACACCGGAGAGTGTCGGCAGGTGATCGGTGCGTGTTTCATATGTGGTAAGACGATTCATATGATGAAGGATTGTCCAGTGATGAGAGATGGACAGCAGAGGAATGCGCAACTGTAGAGAGGTGGTCCACGAGCCAATGCCTGAGTTCATGTTATGACTGATGCCGAGATCGAGGACGCCACTGGCGTATTGAAAAGTATATTTAGTTTTGCGATTTAAGTGTTATTTTCTATACCTGCTTCGAATTGTCTGCTTGAATTATAAACTGTCTCCGATGCTATATTAGTAAATAATTACCTGTCAACGTATTGTTTGATAGTGGTGCAATCCACTCCATTATGTCCAAGAGGTTTTCAAAAAACCTTGGCACCTATCCGACATGGTTAAATATATCCTATCGTGCTTAGGCAGCTGGTGATCAGGAGATCATTTCCCACCATCTGTTCAAGTATTCTGAGGTCGAGATAGAGGGACAGAAGTTCAAGGATATCCTGATTCCAATACAGATTGGGGACTTTGATATTATCTTAGGTATGGATTGGCTGTTCAGGCACCATGCCTGCATCAAATGTCGCGGTAAGCGTGTCATGATTAGGGATCTGATGCGAGAAGAAACTATATGTTAGGGAAACTCCAATTTGAAGAAGATACTAAAGAATATCTAATTGACAGCAACACAGGTGTTTTGAGCACAGAAGAAGGGTAATGAAGGATTTCTCGTATATGCCGTCAGTGATGATTCAAAGATGCCATCGATTGAGAGCATTCCGATAGTCAAAGAATTCACAGATGTATTTTCAGATGACTTGACAGGTTTACTTCCGGACAGGGAGATTGAGTTTTACATTAATGTCGTTTCTAGAGGTGAACCAATCTCTAAGGCGTCGTATCAGATGGCAACAACAGAGTTGAAAGAGTTAAAGTCGCAGTTGTAGTGCCCCGGCCCGATACTGGACATCGGTACCAGTGCACCCGCCGTAGTCTACTACGAGAACTACGAATCGTCAAAGCAGATCAAGCACATGTCATTCATGACGTAAGATAAATCAGCGGAAACATCGTAGAATTAAAAACTTCAATAACAATAGTATCCCACACACATAAACAGAACATATGCTAGTAGCATTTCTTGCATGTCAAATCTTATGCTTCGTGTAACATGATGCATGTACTTCTTCAAAACCACACACAACACCCATGCATATGTCTTCTTTCGTAAACATGTCATGCGTGTCATTTCTCAAAACTTCTCATAATACTTCTTATCATATTCTTCGCGTAGCAGAACTTTATATCCTGTGGGTGATCAGTCCACAGCAAACAGAACTTTATACCCCGTGCTGAAAGGTCCACGGCCCCATTACATATATCATATATCCGTGCTGAAAGGTCCACGGCCCCATTACATATATCATATATCTGTGCTGAAAGGTCCGCGGACCCATAAAATAACTTTATTTTCCGTGCTGATAGGTCCACGGCCCCATAAAATACTTTATAACCTGTTGTTGATTCACAGATCACGCTTTTATACCCTGCTTTCGCAGGCGTGACTTTTATACCCTGCGATCAACCAGCAGCCATCGTTGCTTTTCGAAAACTTTAATCTTCTTTTCAAACTCGTATTCTTTTCGCAAACCGAAACTCATGTCGAAATGCAAAGTGATCATGTCATGATGCAGAATGCTCATGTAACAACATATCAAACGTGTAAACATGCACACACACTTTACATATCAAGTACAAAGTCCTGAACCTCTATCACATCCTGCTCGTATCATTTCATGTTCTTTTGTATTACGAAATCATCTCGAGTTCACACTTAACCTTGCTCGTTCATACTTCCTCAAACACACCCTTTTCGTACCATTTTGTGCTCTTCCATATTGCTAACTCATTTTGGATTCATACCTAACTTTACTCATTCACACTTAATGTTTACAACTCAAATACACCTCATTCATACCACTTCATGCTCTTTCGTATCGCAAATCCACTTCGAATTCATACTTAACCCTACTCATTCACACTCAATGTTTACAACTCTAGCACACTTTCAAAACACTTTGTAATTTATGAGCAATGGATGATAATAAAGGTATCTCACACACATCCTACATATCAAGTATACAGTCTTGCACCTCAAACACTCCCTGTTTGTAACTTTCCAAGTCCGTTCGTCACACTAATTCACTTGGGATTCAATCTTATTCTTACTTAGTCAAACTTTCCTTCTATTCCTCAATTACACCTCAAATACCCTTGATTTTATTATGTTCAAAGGAAGTGTATAAGGTTGCTACCCTTACATAGGGCGCCTAAAGGGTCAAAAAGACTTCCAGTATACTTGGAACGCCACATGAGGCGCCTAAAGTGACATAAAGCGCCCATACTAGGCGTTCGAAGTGTTCGGGGATGTGCCGTAGACATTGAACGCCTACATGAAGCGCCTAATGTGACATAGAGCGCCTAATGTAGGTGTTCGAAGTATACGGGGATGCTTCAGGACACATTGAACGCTACATTAGGTGCCTAATGTGACTTGAAGCGCCTAATGTAGGTGTTCGAAGTGTTCTGACGGTTCAAACTGCAGTTTTTCTGCAGTAACTTCCACCCAACACCTTTCTTCTTCAACCCTTTCATGTTCAACCCTTCATGGTCCATCTTAGCTCCTGGATTCATCATGCTTAACACACAACTAACATGATTTGATCCTTAAACAAGTAAACTAGTATCCACCCTAAACCTTCTGTCACCCACAACCTTCAATAGACATCTTCAAACCTTTCAATGCAACAAGTCTTACAACAATGTCAACTCTCATCCTTCCACTCCCTGCAAACACTCAAAGCATCTAAGGTATAATCACCAAACTTAAGAACTTACCCAAGGCAATGAACACATCACGTATAACACTCTTGTGGGCATATTTAACAACAAAGATCACAACATAATTATTTTCAGATATTGGCCCAAAGAACATAACTTTACTCAACAATAACAACAATTACACATATAAGCATTTAGCATAGACAAGTCAAAACTACTAATGTGTGATCCAAGTTTTCTCTTTGTAAGAACATAGGGCCTAAGGTAACAAAATTTGCGTAAAGCGTATAGAAAGATTACTTGCCTTGGAATCTAGATGCGCTTACGAGTGTACTGCGTAATTCTGGTGAGGATTGAACCTAGATTGGCCGTTCTCCCTTCCTTTTCTTCTTCTCTTCTTCTTTTTTCTCCTTTCTCCTTCTCTTTCCCCTCTAGGCGTTTTCTCCTCCTCTTTGTTTGTAACCGGCCTCTTCTAGACTAATGGGGAGTTATACTCCTTTGTGTAACTCCCCCATCATTTAAGTGAGGAGGGGTATTTTGGGTATTTCAGCATAATTTCTTAGTTTCACTATTTTGCTCGTTTTCTCACCTCTATTTTATCCACTCAACCTCGTAAACCTATGCATTTAATGAAATTATATTTAAAGTTGTTTTCTAATTATTAACGGTCGGACTTAAAAGTTACGGGGTATGACATTCCACCCCCCTTACAAAAAGTTTCGTCCACGAAACTGGTGTACCTTAATTGAAGAGTTGAGGATACTTCTCCTGCATCTGCTCTTTAAGTTTCCAAGTAGCTTTCCGTTTCATGTGATTGCTCCACTGGACCTTCACATAAGAGATCACCCGTTTCCTCAACACTTGGTCCTTTCGTTCTACGATCCTCACAGGTATCTCTTCATACATAACCTCACTATTGAGTTCCAAAGTTTGTGCTTCGAGCACACTGATCGGATCCGCTACATACTTCCTTAACTGAGATACATGAAATACCTTTTGGACTTGCACCAATACCGGAGGTAACGCCAACTCATACGCCAAAACTCCCACCTTCTCAAGTATCTCATAGGACCAATAGAACGGGGTCATAAATTGCCCTTCACTCCAATCATATAGTACCCCCCCTTTTTTTAGGTGATATTCTCAAATAAATCTTTCCGCCTACATTAAACTCCAAAGGTCATCGTTTGAATCCATCTAACTTTTGTTGCGGTCCTGAGCCGACTTGAGTCTCTCTCGAGTGATTCTCGCGCTTCCTAATGTCTTCTCGAGTCATTCATGTTCGGTGATGGTCCTCCCACCGAATTCGTCCCAATAAACCGGGAGCTACACTTCTTTCCATACAAAGCTTCAAAAGGAGCCATATCAATTGCACTGTGGTGACTGTTATTATGATAGAACTCCATTAACTTCACCATTACATCCCCAAATCCTTTTGAAATCTAGACACCAGCTTTTAACATGTCTTTTAGGGTATGCGTAGTCCGTTCAGACTGTCCATGTCTGAGGGTGGTAGGATGTACTCATCCTAACTCCTTACCCAGGGCTCTCTAGAATACTATCCAGAGCTTGGAAGTGAACCGTTGGTCTCAGTCAGACACTATACTTATTGGAACTGTGTAGGCTGACAATGTTGTCCATATCTAAATTTACCAACTTCCGAGAGATACTTCCCTCGAGACCGATAGAAATATGCAGATTGATCGATCCACAATCACCAAAATCATGTTATATCCACTTCTTGTTTTCGGTAATCAACCACAAAGTCCATAGTAATAAATCCTATATCTACCCTGGAAGCTCCAACGGTATCACTAATCCACTAGGTTGTTGGTGTTCAGTCTCAACTTACTGACACCTAGACATCTCCCAATGAACTCCGTAATATGTCTCTTCATCTTACACCACCAATAATATTGTTAGCGATCCTTGTACATTCTGGTGCTACCATGATTTATTGATAACCTTGAGCTGTAAGCCCCCTTGCAATTTCTTTTCTTAGCTCATCTAAATCATGTACACACATTTTTCCTCTAACATAAGTTCCCGTCCACCTTGGTCTGAATCTATCAATCTGACTATATCAGTTTCCCAGCAATATCACCCACAGTCTTATTCTTCTTTTGAGCTTCTTTCAACCAATCCATCAAACTCGGGGTGACGGTCAATGATGCGAAAACATTACCATAGAATCAAAAAACCAAGTTAAATTCTTATTTTCTCTCAAGTGGTGACTGTCGCGCATGGTTAGATTTTCCGTTTAATACATTGGCCACTTTATTAGCTTTTCCTGATGGTAATTAATGGTTAAGCCGTAGTCCTTTTTAGTTCAACCCCCTTAGCTGTCTCATGTTTAGCTGTCCTGAGGCATACGCGATAACTTTCGTATTGCATCAAAACACAGTCTACAAGTGAAGTCAACTAAACTCAATTTGGATGGAAAGTCATAACTTACGCTATAGTTTACGTACCTAGACTGTTTTCGACACATCACTACATATCACAAACCCATCAGTACCAGAAGGTTGAGCCAATACTGGAGCTATGGTTAACCTCCTCTTAAGCTCCGTGAAGCTTTTCTCGCATTCTGCCGTTCACTCAAACTTGGACTTCTTTGAGTAAGGCAATTGAGGAACATCGCTATTGTCGAGAATCCTCGACAAACTTCCTATAATAACTAGCTAGACCCAAGAAACGCCGACTTCGGTGTCATTCGTAGATCTAGACCACTTGGTAATAAGTTCAACTTCCTTCAAATCAACAGCAATCCCCTTGAAGTTATATCTTCCATCCCAGATTCTTAATGTCACTTGTTTTAATCGATAGTCAATGTTGGTGTGAAATCATAATTTGATCTTGGACGCTTGGTCACAGTACAATCTCCAACTATTCTGGTGAACCACAAAGGCGCTTAACAAATCCCTTTGCCACAAAAGAGGGGTTCACGCCTATTAAAAGAACATTGGTGAATATCTTGTTCACTAAAATTGTACCTCATACCACACGGCGACTTTCCAAATATCCATGGCAATCATGACATTGACGGACATTCGTCTTCGGTTGAGCCGCTTCCCCCAGAGCATTCTTTCTCATCTCTGGACAATCTCTAACGAGATGACCTACCTGTCCGCATCGATAACACACTCTTGCCAACTTCCCACATTCACCATCATGGCTCTTATTACAATGCGGAAAACTCCTACAGCCTGATTTACATGGGTTCTATGGTGGGGGTCTCTAAAATTTTCCCGACCGGACATCTCTTCTGAATCTTGATCCAAACATCCTGGCCTGCTACCAACTCAAATCTCTTCTCTTACCCTTACCTTTGTCAGAGTATCCTGCATCGGCCTCTCTTGCCACCACTCTACGAAATCACTCTCGACGCAGAAGCACGCATCCATCATGTCCTCGTTGGTTCTCATCCATGCGCTTACAATTGCTGACTGAATTCTTGAGTCCAAACCTCGCTCGAACTTTGTCATCTTTAAGCGATTATTAGGCATAATCGCAGGAGCGAACTTACCCAAAGCATGGACATGGTCGGCATACTCTGACATTATCATCCGACTCCGTTTTAGCCCGTCGAACGCCCTTATCTTGTCTAAGATCGCTGTCTTGGGCACGTAATGCTTCAAAAAGGCATCACAAAGTTGTATCTCAGAGATCGGTGGGGTCCACAATTAAAATTATTATAGAAAGTTAAATGATATACGCGCTTGCACACACCCAACCCAGATCATACTTAAACTCTAGAGAAATCAACACTTATAACTAATGATCACCCTTAAGGGAGAATCATATCTTAGGTGTCCAAAAGATCATGAACCTAAGTTTCCGAGATAGGTCTGAAGCCTAGGTTCTGATACCACCTCTAGCGCCCCGGCCCGATACTGGACATCAGTACCAGTGCACCCGCCGTAGTCTACTACGAGAACTACGAAGCATCAAAGCAAATCAAGCACACGTCATTCATGACGTAAGATAAATTAGCAAAAACATCGTAGAATTAAAACTTCAATAACAATAGTATCCCACATGAAACACAACAGAAATAAAACGTGTAAGGGAGAGTGTCTAAGTATCCTTCAATACAAAGTTTTAACAGTAAATCCCTAAACTAAAGGATAAAGACTGTAAGCCTGTTCATTTTAGTGACTATCGTCCCAATGAGTCCACTCGCCGATATCTTCTACAAAAATCATCGTGTACTTTGGCTCACCTGAAAATGAGATATAATTGTTCTTAGCGAAAACATTGCAAGCAAGTAACCCATCTATACACCTTACGGGATCACACACGACGAGTCACCAGTATATAATTCAATCCCCAAAATAAGGTGCTCGGGTTGGCAAATAACATATTTATAACAAGTCATCAAATCCATATAAGCCACATAATTAACACATAAAATGAAACCAACACATGTAGAGCCAAACATACTACATAAATAGAACATATGCTAGTAACATTTCTTGCATGTCAAATCTTATGCTTCGTGTAACATGATGCATGTACTTCTTCAAAACCACACACAACACCCATGCATATGTCTTCTTTCGTAAACATGTCATGCGTGTCATTTCTCAAAACTTCTCATAATACTTCTTATCATATTCTTCGCGTAGCAGAACTTTATACCCTGTGGGTGATCAGTCCACAGCAAACAGAACTTTATACTCCGTGCTGAAAGGTCCACGGCCCCATTACATATATCATATATTCGTGCTGAAAGGTCCACGGCCCCATTACATATATCATATATCCGTGCTGAAAGGTCCACGGCCCCATAAAATAACTTTATTTTCCGTGCTGATAGGTCCACGACCCCATAAAATACTTTATACCCTGCTGTTGATTCACAGATCACGCTTTTATACCCTGCTTTTGCAGGCGTGACTTTTATACCCTGCGATCAACCAGCAGCCATCGTTGCTTTTTGAAAACTTTAATCTTCTTTTCAAACTCGTATTCTTTTCGCAAACCGAAACTCATGTCGAAATGCAAAGTGATCATGTCACGATGCAGAATGCTCATGTAACAACATATCAAACGTGTAAACATGCACACACACTTTACATATCAAGTACAAAGTCCTGAACCTCTATCACATCCTGCTCGTATCATTTCATGTTCTTTCGTATTACGAAATCATCTCGAGTTCACACTTAACCTTGCTCGTTCATACTTCCTTAAACACACCCTTTTCGTACCATTTTGTGCTATTCCATATTGCTAACTCACTTTGGATTCATACCTAACTTTACTCATTCAAACTTAATGTTTACAACTCAAAACACCTCATTCATACCACTTCATGCTCTTTCGTATCGCAAATCCACTTCGAGTTCATACTTAACCCTACTCATTCACACTCAATGTTTACAACTCTAGCACACTTTCAAAACACTTTGTAATTTATGAGCAATGGACGATAATAAAGGTATCTCACATACATCCTACATATCAAGTATACAGTCTTTCACCTCAAACACTCCCTGTTTGTATCTTTCCAAGTCCGTTCGTCACACTAATTCACTTGGGATTCAATCTTATTCTTACTTAGTCAAACATACCATCTATTCCTCAATTACACCTCAAATACCCTTGCATTTTATGTTCAAAGGAAGTGTATAAGGTTGCTACCCTTACATAGGGCGCCTAAAGGGTCAAAAAGACTTCCAGTATACTTGGAACGCCACATGAGGCACCTAAAGTGACATAAAGCGCCTATACTAGGCGTTCGAAGTGTTCGGGGATGTGCCGTAGACATTGAACGCCTACATGAAGCGCCTAATGTGACATAGAGCGCCTAATGTAGGTGTTCGAAGTGTACGGGGATGCTTCAGGACACATTGAACGCTACATTAGGCGCCTAATGTGACTTGAAGCGCCTAATGTAGGTGTTTGAAGTGTTCTGACAATTCTAAACTGCAGTTTTTCTGCAGTAACTTCCACCCAACACCTTTCTTCTTCAACCCTTTCATGTTCAACACTTCAAGGTCCATCTTAGCTCCTGGATTCATCATGCTTAACACACAACTATGATTTGATCCTTAAACAAGTAAACTAGTATCCACCCTAAACCTTCTGTCACCCACAACCTTCAATAGACATCTTCAAACCTTTCAATGCAGCAAGTCTTACAACAATGTCAACACTCATCCTTCCACTCCCTGCAAACACACTCAAAGCATCTAAGGTGTAATCACCAAACTTAATAACTTACCCAAGGACAATGAACACATCACGTATAACACTCTTGTGGGCATATTTAACAACAAACAGATCAACATAATTATTTTCAGATATTGGCCCAAAGAATATAACTTTACTCAACAACAACAACAATTACACATATAAATAAGCATTTAGCATAGACAAGTCAAAACTGCTAATGTGTGATCCAAGTTTTCTCTTTGTAAGAACATAGGGCCTAAGGTAACAAAATTTGCGTAAAGCGTATAGAAAGATTACTTGCCTTGGAATCTAGATGCGCTTACGAGTGTACTGCGGAATTCTGGTAAGGATTGAACCTGGATTGGCCGTTCTCCCTTCCTTTTCTCTTCTCTTCTTCTTCTTCTTTCTCCTTTCTCCTTCTCTTTCCCCTCTAGGTGTTTTCTCCTCCTTCTCTTTGTTTGTAACCGGCCTCTTCTAGACTAATGGGGAGTTATACTCCTTTGTGTAACTCCCCCATCATTTAAGTGGGGAGGGGTATTTTGGGTATTTCAGCATAATTTCTTAGTTTCACTATTTTGCTCATTTTCTCACCTCTATTTTATCCACTCAACCTCGTAAATCTATGCATTTAATGAAATTATATTTAAAGTTGTTTTCTAATTATTAACGGTCGGACTTAAAAGTTACGTGGTATGATAGCAGTTACATGACTTGATTAAAAAGAAATTCATACAGCCTAGTGTATCACCTTGGGGTGCCCTGGTATTATTCGTTAAGAAGAAAGAAGGCAGTATGAGACTCTACATCGATTACCGAGAGCTTAATAAGATTACCATCAAAAATCGATATCGACTGCCTAAGATCTACGATTTGTTTGATCAGTTAAGAGGTCATACGGTGTTCAACAAAATTGATCTTCGCTCCGGATATCAGCAGTTGAAGATCAAGTAGGTGGATGTTTCTAAGATTGCTTTTGATACGAGATATGGAAATTATGAGTTCGTGGTGATGCCGTTTGGTTTGACTAACGCCCTGATAGCGTTTATAGCCTGATGAACACGGTGTTTCGAGGTCAATTGGACAAGTTTGTGGTTGTCTTCATCGATGATATTCTTATATATTCATCGAATGAGGAGACACATGCAGATCATTTGAGGATAGAGCTAAATGTACTGAGAGAGAAGCAGTTGTATGCCAAGTTCAGCAAGTGCCGAGTTTTGGCTACGCAGTTTTGTATTTTGGGTCATTGTGTCCGAGGATGGTATCTTAGTGGATTCGAAGAAGATTGAGGCTATTACTGATGAGTCCCGTGCTCAGCTGCTAGATAAGACAAAGACTCCTCCGTTGGTCAAACAGACGGTCAATGAAAGATGAGTCCAGCTCGACCCTATCTTTGGAGGTCGGCAGGTTGCACCTCTGCCCAGCAAGGTCCCTTACCTCTAGTTGGACTTGGCTGATGATTGCTCGATGACCACATAAGATTTTTCTAAGTCCCTAGAGGGGCAAAATTCTTCCTTATTTTGAGGTCGGCCTCGGGCCCAGCCTCACAAGGGTTTACTGCTTAACAGACTAGACCAGGTCAAACAAGATTTTTACTATGTGCCACTTGGACTCAACCAGGAACCTCAGCAGGCTTCTGCCAGGTGTCAAGCGGAGGGTTGTATAGCGAAGAATAGTGCTGTGTGGCAAACATGTAGAGTCATGAGTCACCATTATTGGCTCATTACGTGTTGTAAGCTCAGCGTCCAACACATGCATTAGCTCACCCAGACACATAAAAACAATGGAAATAAGAGAGAGAAGGAGAAGTTGAATCCAAGACAACATTTCACCATCTTCTCCAATGTAAAAGAGGAAAATACAGGTTCTACCAGAAACCTACAAAACCCTTCAAATACTTAAATACTCATTATAAATGGCCCAAACTAACTTGAGCGTCAGAGGGTTTCACCTGGGGAAATAGTCATCGGGTCCTTTAACGTCATTTACTTCGCAGGTCGGCTGGCAAGACCCTAACCCACAAGTTAACGGAAGATTAACGGCGTAACTACTCTGGATCATCTCTGGTCTTTGATGAAGATCTGACTTCATCATTTGGCGCTAGAGGAAGGGCCTGAACCTCCATTCTGTTAAGTTTTTAGGCAAGTTCATACATCTCAGTATGGTAAGAGGTCCACATGAAGGGTTGGGGAAGTCATCCAACCCACGTCACCGTAGAGAAGTCCGTTCTGGTCAGTTGGGGCAGGACTCCAGGGGACCAGAACAGCATATGAATCAAGCTCCCAGAGTAACTGTTGAGGAGCACAAAAAATCCATGAAATACGTGGCAAAAAATTTGGAGGTATTTGAAGCCGTGGTGGAGCGGCTCAAAGGTAAACGTCCAGAGGCAGAAGGCATGGAGGAGGATCTATCGACCCTCCTTTTTAAGGAAGGCTCTCGTCAGCAATCCTCTCGACCCCCTCAAGGGATCATGGCTGACGTAAGACGAGGCAGTGCGAAGGCTCCAATAGCGGAGTCCATGCCTCTTGCTAGGGATCCTTCTGGTGCTAAGCCCCGATCTTTTAAAAGTGTGCCACGGGAAGAAATGGTACACAATTTACAGGAAAGCCATTATGATGAACTTAGACATGAGTATGTGCAAGGGGGTCAAGGAGAGTCCTTTCTCCTGGGACATTGCAGAGTATTTGGCACCGGATAACTTCAAGGTGCCAAGGATGGATACCTACTATGGGACATCAGACCCACTTGACCATCTCTTCTAGTTCCGAATAGCTATGAGTCTTAAGAATGTCGCGGACCCGCTACGTTGCAAGACCTTCCCTATGTATTTGTGGAGGAAGGCTAGAAGATGGTTCCAAGAATTCCCACCATAGACTGTGGGATCTTTCAGACAATTGGTGCAGAAGTTCAAATCCCAATTCGTCTCGAGTATGCCATTTGTTAGGAACTCTTCCCATCTAATGACCCTGAGGCAAGTCTCGGAAGAGTCGGTGCTGAAATTTATGCAACATTTCGCAGATGAATCACTGTAGGTCAGTGATAGAAATGAGGGCGTTAAGACTGCAGACTTTATAAATGGTCTCCGAGCTGGGCGCCTCTTCTCCCAACTAGCTGAGGAGGGGCCCACATCCCTAAGAGAATGCCTGGATAAAGCTCATCAGTTTGCCCAAGGAAAGGAGGCAAACAGGTTAAAAAGAGAGGCCGAGCAGGGAGCTCGATGGGAAGGCCGATCCAGTTCTTCAAAAGGAGATTGGAGTGAGGGAAAAGACCGTGACCAGCACAGTGTGTTCGATCGCATGGGCGGACGAGGCAAAGGTGGTAGAGAGGATCTACCCCTTCTGGCCTCTAAGGACATAATGTTGTCTGTCATGGAGAAAGATGGTTTGAGGGTCGATCCTAAGCCCCAATCAGGACCGAGGGATAAGAGAGACCCTAAGCTGTATTGCCGATATCATCGAGATATTGGACATGGCATTGAAGATTGCAGGCACTTAGCACATGCCATTCGAAAACTAATAGAGCAAGGTACTGAAGCAATCAAGGGGCAAAGTGATGAGGCCCTAGCTCAGTTGCTAGGTAAGACCTGACTCCCTTGTTGGTCAAACAGACAGTCAATGAAAGCTGAGTCCAGCTCGGCCCCGTTTCTGGTGGTTGGTAGATTGCACCTCTGCCCAACAAGGTCCCCTGCCTCTAGTCGGCTGATGCGTGCAACTCGTGGGCTCCAACAATTCCACCTTTCAAACGTCCTTCACAAAGGGTTAGGCATAATGAAGAAGACTTCCCCCTGCTTCCTTAGTGATAAAACGTGTGGATCAATGAGCAAGACCAACACTTCAAGATGATCGTTGATTAGGAAAACCAATACGACCTTCCTGGACGGCACCTTTAAGCAATGGCAATACCTTCAAAATTCTCAACTTTGAAGGATCTTAACTTAGGTTTGTAATGCAAAACCAAGATAACAAAGTCTCACACAAAGTGAAGGAAATATCAAGAATTGTTATTCATCAAAAGTTGTGTTTTTCCAGTCGGCCAAGGGTCTATTTATAGGCTACAAAAACGTCCTATCAGCCTATAAAATGACTAGAATTTAATTCAAATAAGCTAGCTAACAATTTTTGAAAATTGAAAATTGTTTGAATTCAAACCAAAACAAATTCTAGCTAAAATTTGAAATGCTTGCAAGATCCCCTTCTCTTCATGTTCAGCCGTGTATGAGAGTCAATTAATGCTTTGGAGGAGCTGATTTGATGAGTAGGATG
The DNA here is from genome assembly GCA_036186865.1 of Eustoma russellianum. Taxonomy (NCBI): domain Eukaryota; kingdom Viridiplantae; phylum Streptophyta; class Magnoliopsida; order Gentianales; family Gentianaceae; genus Eustoma; species Eustoma russellianum. Next base: position 18,210,733 of record AP025072.1, read on the forward strand.
AGGCCTGAAGTTGAATTCAAAAGTTGGTTGAATTTGAATTCAAGTTGAGTTTGAATTTGAGCTTGCTTTGAACTTGGCTCTTGCATATCCTTCGCCACCATTCCAGCCGTGTATTTGATGATGGATGGAGATTAGAAAATCTGATTCGATGTTGATAAGCTGGCTGGAATAGAATTCAAATGATGGTTGAAGTTTGAATTCAAATTGAGTTAGAATTTGAATTCAAACTTGAATTCAATTTGAATTGGCAATCATCCTTCTTTTCTTCCAAGATGGCGTGTGGATTACTTGAGATAATGGCAGATTTCTGCTTGAAAAGCAAGCTTCAATTTGGTTGAAATTTGAATAAAAATCAAGGTTGAATTTAAATTCAAGTTTAACTTTGAACTTAAATTCAATTTGATAATCATCCTTTTGCTTCAATATGGCCGGCCTCTTGTGTTTTTGGAGATAATTTTTGATTTCAATTTGAACAAGAGATTCCATCTTGGACACATTTGAATTTGTCTTTGTGGAGACAAACATTCTCTTCAATACAATCATTCCTTTTCTCTCCCTTTTTGGTAGCACACGCCTACAAGGCCATTTGGGCTTGGAAATTTCATGTGCCTAATTTACCTACAAAGCACATACATAAAACAAAGACCACAAGAAACAAGATAAAATTGAAAGACAAAGAACGTAGACATGCATGCTTATACACGCTCAAGGTGAAGGTTCAATGAAATGAACCCAAGGATCTTAGGTTCATCTTGAACATGCTTGTACAAGAAGGTGGCAACTTGATGACAAAGTTCTCTTGCCCTCCTTCTTGTCATAGGGCCCTTGACCTCTTGATGGGACCCTTGATCCTCATCAATCCCCCCTCTCAAAAGGATTCGTCCTCAATCAAAAGGTCATCAGTGAAAGGGGTGAGGTCAGCAACATTAAAAGTAGGCGAAATTGAACCATACCTTTCAGAAGATCAAGGATGTATGCATTGTCACCTATGCGTTTCAAAACTTTGAAAGGTCCATCTCCTCGAGGTAACAGTTTTGACTTTCTTCATTGGGAAATCTTTCTTTGCGCAAATGTAACCACACTAAATCTCAGGTTTAAACACAACTCGTTTTCGATGTTTGTTAGCTCGTCTTTCATAAGCTTTGTTTTTCTTTTCAAGTTGTGTTTTAACTTGTTCATGCAGTTTCTTTATTTTTCCGCTTTTTGTTTACCATCAAGACTTGAACGTTCATGCACGGGAATAGGGATCAAATCAAGGGGAGACAAGGGATTAAAGCCATACACGATTTCAAATGGACTATGCAAGGTACCGTGATGGACACTCCTATTGTATGCAAATTCGATATATGGTAAACAATCTTCCCAATGTTTAATATGTTTTTGCAAAATGGCACGCAAAAGTTGAGAAAGAGTACGATTGACGACTTCAGTTTGTCCATCAGTTTGTGGGTGTGCAGTGGTTGAAAACAACAATTGTGTACCAAGTTTAGCCCACAAAACACGCCAAAAATGACCTCAAAATTTCGTTATCCCTATCACTTACAAATTGTACGTGGCATGCCATGCAATCTCACAATTTCTTTGAAGAACAAATCAGCAGCATGTGTGGCATCATCAACTTTCCGACATGCAATGAAATGTGCCATCTTTGAAAATCGATCAACCACAACATAAATGCTATCACGTCCTCCTCGAAACCGATGAAGTCATTAAAACAAATTCCATGGAAATGTCAATCCAAGGGGCATCCGGGACGGGTAAAGGTGTGTGTAAAGGCCATGTGGTTGGGACTTGGATTGGCTTATTTGCAAGTGATGCAACTACCACATAACCTTTCGACATCTATGCGCATGTGGGGGCCAATAGAAATGTTCTTTAAGAGTCTCAGGGTTTTGGAACACTCCGAAATGACCCATTAAACCTCCCCTCATGGGCTTCTCTAGTCCAATTGCTTCTCGTAGGGATATTTGTGAAACACACAACTTATGTTCATTGAAAAGATAACCCTCATGTATGTAAAATTTCCAAAGGGTGCGTCTTTACAATCCTCAAAAATGGTGCCGAAGTCTATGGTCGTTTGGGTACAATTCCTTAAGTGATTTGAACACTAAGAAGCGTGAAGATAATGTAGTCCACTAACGTGTATCTCCTAGAGAGGGCATCAGAACTATATTATCCTTTCCTTGTTTGTACTTAATCACGTAAGGGAATTGTTCTATGAACTCTACTCATTTGGCATGTCTTTTGTTTAACTTTCCTGCCCTTTAAGATACTTAAGGCTTTCATGGTCAGTGTGGATCACAAACTCTTTAGGTTGAAGATAGTGTTGCCAAGTTTGTAAGGATCTCACGAGGGCATAAAGTTCCTTATCATAGGTAGAGTAATCAATGCAGCGCCTTTCAACTTCTCACTGAAGTAGGCTATGGTTTCTTACCTTGGGTCAAACTTGCGCCTATACCCACTCCACTTGCATCACACTCGATCTCAAAGGTCTCGTCAAAATTTGGCAGCCTAAGTATGGGTGTAGTGGTTCAGCCTACGTTTAAGCTCATCGAATGCCTGTTGTTGTGGCTCTTCTCACCGAAAGGCACATCTTTTAACAATTTCATTAGGGGTGCAGCTATGGAAGAAAAATCTTTGACAAAGCGTCTATAAAAGCTTGCTAGTCCATGGAAACTACGAACTTCCCCTACAATCTTAGGTATAGGCCACTCCACAATTGACCTAACCTTTTCCTCATCCATTTCTACTCCCTCAACCAAAATGACAAAGCCTAGGAAAAACTACGCGTTCTAAACCAAAAGAGCACTTCTTAAAGTTAGCATAAAGTTGTTCTTGCTTAAGCTTCTCAAAAACGGCCCTAATGTGGTCAAGATGATCTTCTATGGTTTAGGAATAGATTAGGATATCATCGAAATAAACAACAACAAATCGGCCTATTAACGCTCGTAAGACTTCATTCATTAGCCGCATAAAGGCGGCTAGGGGCGTTGGTGAGCCCGAAGGGCATCACTAACCACTCATAGAGCCCAAACTTGGTTTGAATGCAGTCTTCCATTCGTCCCCTTCTCTAATGCGTACCTGGAAGTACCCTTGCTTAAGGTCGATTTTGGTGAAGAGTTTAGATCCGTGCAACATATCCAACATATCATCTAGCCTAGGTATGGGGTACCTATACTTGACGGTAATTTTTGTTTATGGCTCGGCAACCGGTACACATTCTCCAAGTTCCATCCTTTTTGGGTACTAAAATGACTGGGACGGCAGATGGGCTTAGGCTCTCTCGGACTTGTCCACTCGCTAGGAGCTCCTCTACCTGCCTTTGGATTTCCTTGGTTCTTCGGGGTTGGCTTGATAGGCTGGGCGATTTGGTAACACGGCTCCTGGGACAAAATCGATTTGGTGTTCTATTCCTCTAATGGTGGTAATCCCGATGGTGGCTCGGAGGGAAATAGAAACTTCTTACTCTTGGATAAGGGACACAACAGAGGTAGGTAGGTTGGTGGGAGTTCTTCTAGGGAAAGATGACACGACTTAGGAATGATGATGAGGAATGTTTGGTGGCTATAAAGGGCTCGTGTGACCTCTCTTTTCTTTGCAAATACCCACACTTCTTTTGGACTCAGTGACTCCTATGGGTACTACCTCTTTTCCTTTGCTCTCTTGTTTTTTGTTCTCACTTTTCATGCATTCCACGAATTTTCTCTCGGCTTCTTTTTCCTTAGGATCGGGCCCTAGACTTAGACATGCGTTGGTGATCCTCGTGGACTTTGTGTGGTGGAAGTGCATGCAATTTGTACTGCCATTCAATTTGAAAGAATAACGATTCAAATAACCATTGTATGTCACATGTCAATCAAATTTCCATGGCCTACCAAGCAAGATATGACTAGCATGCATTGGTGCAACATCACATAAAACATCATCTTTGTAACTATGAATGCTAAGAGAAATCAAAACTTGTTTACTTACGCTAACTTCACCGCAATCATTTAGCCATGCAAGTTTGTAAGGATGCGGATGATTAGTCATAGGCAGATTCAGTTTTCTTACCAATTCTATACTTGCCACGTTCGCACAAGAATCGGAATCAATGATCATGGTGCACACGCTACCATTTATCATGCAATGAATATGGAAAATGTTTTCTCTATGTTGTTCGTGATCATCTAATTTCGAATATGCATTTAAAGCCTCTTCGTACAACAAGAAACTCCTTAGTGTCAAAATCATCTAATACGCCTAGATCCTCTTCAGGTTCAATTTCATTATCATGCTCAGACTCGTTTTCATGCTCGGACTCAGACACATATTCGTTTGTCTCCTCAATTAACATGATTTGTTTTGCACTAGGACACTCTTTTCCTATGTGACCACGTCCTTGACACTTATAACATTTAATGTCTCTAAACCTGTTTGAAGCATCAGAAGAATTTCCGGTGGTAGTCTTGTGTTGGGTGCTGTCATCACGCCGTTGTGTGGACTGCACACGATTGTCCATCCTCTGCGACGCTCCTTGGTCACGTGTTTGGCCTCCTGTAGGCCGTGAACTTCCCGGTCCTAAATGTTTGCTGGAAAACCTTGATGAAGACTGATTAGTACGATAAGTGGAATTGAAATTGGAGGAACTACGTACCTTTAGTTGATGTTCAATATTTTCAGCCATAAGTACCATGGTTGTGAGGTCGAGATAAGGTTGAAGATCAACCCTTTGCGCAATCTCCCTGTTTAAACCATGTAAGAATCGAACCTTGGTGGCTTCTTCGGGTTCCTGCAAGTTAGACCTTTCCAACAAAATTTCTAACTCTTTATAATACTCGTCTACACTTTTGGAGCCTTGACGTAAGTTTTGCAAACTTGTGAAAATAGAACTCTCATAATTGTTTGGGATAAAACGTTGTATCATTTCAAACTTCATTTCTTCCCAAGTGGCAATTGGGGGTTGTCTTGTCTTAGTTCTATTGCGACACAAATTTGTCCACCAATTTAGTGCATAACCAGAAAACTCAATAGAAGCGTACCTCACTTTTCATAATTCCCTATAATTGGTACAAGAAAAGATTAAATCCACTTTCGTTTCCCATTCCAAATATTCCTCCGCATTACTTTTACCATAAAACATAGGAATATTTATTTTTTTTAGAAAATCGTCATCTTATGGCAAAAGGGGATTTTGGCGTCTTTGATAACCATGGGGAGGGTGGTCATCAAAGTCATAATCATCATGCTCATACGAAATGTAATCATCATTGTACCTTCTTGGAGCGTACCTTCTTGGTTGTGTTGGGGGAACAAGCCTTCGTGCCTCGGTGTGTGGTGGTATAAGGTTGTCATCCTCAACTTCTTCTTGGGGGTGGCGCCTTGGTGCTGGTATGGGAATGGCCCTGCTTGTGCCTTGGCCATCACTCTTTTTGTAGCTGCGTTCAACGTATTCCAAGCGATGCTTGATTACCTCATTGTCATGCATGAGTTTCTTAAGCATCTCTAGCATTTGTTGTTGCATGTTGTCAACAGTTTCGGCCTCTTTTGACTTGCTAGATGCGGAGTGAGTGCTGTTATCCATGTTTTACCTAAAGTGATCAAATAAAAAAAAACGAAAAGAGAGCAAATTAACACAAAGAGAAACAAACGTTAAGTGATTAGTAAAAAAAAACTACGAACACTCCTCTTTCTCTTCGTTCCACTCTCTTACCACTTTGTTTCTTGGATAACCTGAAGTTAAGAAGGCTCAAAGTGATCAATTAAGAAAGTGTTTTGCCAATGCTTCTCCAGATCACAACGATCTCCACTTGTTTCTCCCTTTTGCTTTCTAGTTGCACCAATTAGTATCAAAGTAGGATCAAGCAAAATGGAAACAAACTTTAACTTTCTACTAAGATTCAAAGAAAATAAGCAACCAAAATTGATGTATAAGGCTGAATCAAAGATGAACTAAGGGTTGCCGTGGGCAATCTTTAGTTAATTTTGATTCTATGCACTTACTATCCACAAAATGGTTCAAGTCATGCAATAATAGAGCAACCAAGTGTGTGATTGGTTCAAGAAGAGCAGGATAAGGAGAATATGATGTGGGAGGATGATTGTATGTAGCAAAAACGAAATACGATATCCAAGGTTATCAAATTGCACCAAAAAAATTTCCACGTAATGCACAACGTTTTGCCCTTTTTCTTTTCTCTTGTTCTTTTGTTTTTCTTCCCTACCTTTCTATTTCAACGTAAGCAAGGTTCAGATTCCCTTTTTTTTACTAGGGGCAGAATTGAAATTTCATGCGTTTTGCACTTAGCACTTTTGTTTTCGGACAGAATAGTGCATTGTCTTTGAATTGCAGTTTGCAACCTTGAATTGCAACAAAATAACCTTGGAAAGTGAGGGAAATTGGGGTAGGGTGGAATTGGGATTAGGGTTAGGGTTTTCGATTTAGGGTTTTTTGAACGTTTTGGGTATTTGCAGGATTAGGATTTTGGGAGTTGATTGTTTGGTATATATGGCTATTTGCGTTGGTAATTGATGATTTGTGTGGTCAATTTGGATAATGGCTAAGTGTAGGACAGAATTGAACCAAAATTCAAATTCTAGGGTTAGGGTTTTTTTGAATGAATTGGGAACTTTGGATGCTGATTTTGTTAGGTGAAATTGTGTTGGGGGTTGTTGTTAAGAGTGTAAATAAGGTAGTTTGGAATCAGGTTGGTGAGTTTTAGGGTTGGGTTGGGGTAGGTGCTGGTTGGGTCGTGGGGTTTGGAATGATTTTAGGGTTTTCTTGATGTTGAAAAGGGCTTGTGAAGACACACACGTAGGACTAACTTGAACTAAAGCATGAAATCAATCACAGTGCGAATCACAAGATGCATACAATCATCACCAACTAAAAGCTTTGGTAGCAACAAGATGATTTGAAACTGAGTTAGCTTTATAGGCTGATGGTTGTACTGAAAAGAGAGCTGAATGTACTCTAAATGCTCAAACCCTAATTGTTCAAGTTTGAATGATTAAATTTAAGATGTTTAATGCACAAGTTGGATAAACGTGACTAGAACAAGAATCAACAAAGATGCTAGAATGATGAAGAACAAGACTCAACAAAATGCAAATGACTCAAACAACAGGACGTTTTGTTTTTTTTTTATGAAATGCAAGACAAATGGCGTGTAGAATGAGAGGTAGAAGAAGGACACAACAGAACTTGAAAAGACTAGACTCAAACGAAAAGGAAATGATAGATGGTGGAATAGAGTAACCTGTCTCTGATACCAATTCGATGCAATTTGATGCGTGCAAGACGTGGGCTCTAACAATTCCACCTTCCAAACGTCCTTCACAAAGGGTTAGGCACAAGGAAGAAGACTTCCCCTTGCTTCCTTAGTGATAAAAGCGTGTGGATCAAATGAGCAAGACCAACACTTCAAGATGGTCGTTGATCAGGCAAATCAATTTGGCCCTCCTGGACGGCACCTTTTAGTAATGGGAGCACCTTCAAAATGCTCAACTTTGAAGGATCTTAACTTAGGTTTTTAATGCAAAACCAAGAAAACAAATTGTCGCACAAAGTGAAGAAAATATCAAGAACAATTATTCATCAAAAGTTGTCTTCCTAGGCACCCAAAAGGCTCTATTTATAGGTTGAGATTGACGTCCTATCAGCCTCAAAATGTCTAGAATTAATTCAAAATAAAGCTAGCTAACAATGTTTGAAAATTGAAAATTATTTGAATTCAAAACTAAAACAAATTCTAGCTAAAATCTGAAAATCTTGCAAGACATTATCCTCAATGTATCCAGCCATGTATGATGATGAGGATGGCGTTGGAGACTTGATTTTGATGTAGATGAAGTGGTTGGAATTGAATTCAAAGTTTGGTTAAAGATTGAATTCAAATTGAATTTGAATTTGACTTCAAACTTGAATTCAATCTTTGAATTTTGATCTCACCTCTTTTGTTCTCCAAGTTGGCGTGGGAAGGGATGAAATGGCGTGTGGGAAGGTCTTCAAGTGGCTGAGATATTGAATTCAAATGTTGGTTGGAGATTGAATTCAAATTGAACTTGAATTTGAATTCAAACTTGGATTCAACTTTTAATTGTGATCTCATTCTTCCTTATCCTTCAAGTTGGCGTGGGAATGGATGGAGAAATAGGCTGAAGTCTCCTTGAAATTCAAGTCTCCAATTGGTTCAAACTTGAATTCAAATCATGGTTGAATTTAAATTCAAGTTTAACTTTGAATTTAAATTCAACTTGATTATCCATCTTTGCACTAAAATGGCCGGACCCCTTGTTGATATTTGGAGATGATTTTGACTTCAATTTGATCAAGAGATTCCATCTTGAACACATTTGAATTTGTCTTTGTGGAGACAAACATTGTCTTCACGACAACATTCCTTTTGTCTCCCTTTTTGTAACACACGCCTACCTTGCTCCTTTTTGGGCCTTCATTTCATTTTGGATCTTCCATGTACATAATTTACCTACAAAGAAACACATGAAACAAAGATCACAAGAAAAAAGATAAAATTGAAAACACACACGCACACGCATAATGTTCAAAGGGTGGGTTCAGTGAAGTGAACCCATGGAACCTTAGGTTCATCTTGAACATGCTTATACAAGAAGGTTCCAACTTGATGACAAAGTTCTCTTGCCCTCCTTCTTGTCATAGGACCCTTGACCTCTTGACGGGATCCTTGATCCTCATCGGACCCTTGATCCTCATCAGTTTAAAGTATCTCTTCACCCAATAGAAGCTAAATATGAGACATCGGAGATGGCTGGAGTTGATGAAGGACTACGATCTCACGATCCATTAGCATCTGGGTAAGGCGAATAAGGTGGCAGATTCATTGAGCAGAAAATCGAGTCACACACACCACTTGAGAGAGAGATCACCGAGTTTGAGTTGGATATGATTTAGTCGACCGCAAATGTTCTTGCTGTTGGGAAATTGTAGCAAACAAGCAAGAAAGATGATCAAACAAAAGCCGAGACGATCCTCAAGATGACTCTATCCTTAAAGCAATTTAGTCTATACCAATGAGCAAGGTAGACAACAAGACTAATGCTTCCCATGATATAACGGCTGTCTTCTTTTCCTTTGCTCTAGGAGAAGAATAATGAACTTGATGTAGAAGAGAAAGATAAAGGAGAATGATAGAAATATTGCTGAAATTTCTATAGAATTTTGCAAGAATGTTGTGTATGTTGAAGATAGCAAGATCTCATATATATAGATTTTGGATTGTGTTAAAAACCATGTTTGAAACTCATTTCAGCAGTTTTTCTATCAGTTATGGCAGTTGATTACCGTTCATAGGTGAAGGAAGATGATCCTTGGATCAAAAGTTGCAACCCAAAATGAAAGGTTCTGTATGCTGGCACGTCGATCTCTCAGTGAGAGATCGACGTCCTCAGATCAACATGGAACTCTCACGTCGATCTCTCAATGAGAGATCGATGTCCTCAGATCAACATGGAACTCTCACGTCGATCTCACAATGAGAGATCGACGTCCTCAGATCAACATGGAACTCTCACGTCGATCGATCCACGTGAGAGTTCCACGTCCGGCTGAAAGTTCCTAACATTACAACCCATCACATCAATCTCCCAAACAACCTCATATACATTTTATACAAGTTTAGAGCACACGGTAAGGTACTTTGATGTACTTTTCCAACAATCCCCTATATGATCCAAACTTATATAAAAACAACTTCAGAACGTTAAACAACTAACCTCTCCATTATCAATCGATAATAATGACACATAACGGATACGATGCCTTGTGGTCTTGAATCGCCGGTAGTACAACTTGAGTTATATAAACGGAAGTAAGATGAACTTCGTCTTGAATCTTACTCCACTATTGTTTATATGAACAACAAGAAGACATATCATTATCTACTTCTCCAAGTTCGCGGTTTTGGTGCGATATCGGCCATGCACTTATCTCAGGTTTCATAAGCTCTCTAGAGAGTTTTCCAGGCTCTCACAGGAAGCGGCACCACATCCAAGCTTATATAGGTGAAATTCATCAAGTGTGCACTGTTCACACCACCAAACAATATGGCTATGAATTTTTCATTAAGAGATTCTTAAAATCTCACCTTCAAGTCATTTCAGTGAGCACTATCAACAACAACACCATAGGGAGAGACACTTAGATAGCGCAACATAGAATTCTTTCATGACTTGTTCTTACCACATTGAACCCCGTTCGTAGGATCTCTACTAATAGTGGGTTGGGGTCGATCTCTCACGTCGATCGATCGACGTCCTCAGATCAACATGGAACTCTCACGTCGATCTCTCAATGAGAGATCGACGTCCTCAGATCAACATGGAACTCTCACGTCGATCGATTGACGTACGTTGATCGATCCACGTGAGAGTTCCACGTCCGACTGAAAGTTCCTAACATTGCAACCCATCACATCAATCTCCCAAACAACCTCATATACATTTTATACAAGTTTAGAGGACACGGTAAGGTACTTTGATGTACTTTTCCAACAATCCCCTATATGATCCAAACTTATATAAAAACAACTTCAGAACGTTAAACAACTAACCTCTCCATTATCAATCGAAGATAATGACACATAACGGATACGATGCCTTGTGGTCTTGAATCGCCGGTAGTACAACTTGAGTTATATAAACGGAAGTAAGATGAACTTCGTCTTGAATCTTACTCCACTATTGTTTATATGAACAACAAGAAGACATATCATTATCTACTTCTCCAAGTTCGCGGTTTTGGTGCGATATCGGCCATGCACTTATCTCAGGTTTCATAAGCTCTCTAGAGAGTTTTCCAGGCTCTCACAGGAAGCGGCACCACTTCCAAGCTTATATAGGTGAAATTCATCAAGTGTGCACTGTTCACACCACCAAACAATATGTCTATGAATTTTTTATTAAGAGATTCTTAAAATCTCACCCTCATGTCATTACAGTGAGCACTATCAACAACAACACCATAGGGACAGACACTTAGATAACGCAACATGGAATTCTTTCATGACTTGTTTTTACCACATCGGTCCCCGTTCGTAGGATCTCTACTAATAGTGGGTTGGGGTCGATCTCTCACGTCGATCGATCGACGTACGTCGATCTCTCAGTGAGAGATCGACGTCCTCAGATCAACATGGAACTCTCACGTCGATCTCTCAATGAGAGATCGACGTCCTCAGATCAACATGGAACTCTCACGTCGATCTCTCAATGAGAGATCGACGTCCTCAGATCAACATGGAACTTTCACGTCGATCGATCCACGTGAGAGTTCCACGTCCGACTGAAAGTTAATAACATTGCAACCCATCACATCAATCTCCCAAACAACCTCATATACATTTTATACAAGTTTGGAGCACACGCTAAGGTACTTTGATGTACTTTTCCACAATCCCGCACATGATCCAAACTTATATAAAAACAACTTCAGAACGTTAAACAACTAACCTCTCTATTATCAATCGATGATAATGACACATAACGGATACGATGACTTGTGGTCTTGAATCGCCGGTAGTACAACTTGAGTTATATAAACGGAAGTAAGATGAATTTCGTCTTGAATCTTACTCCACTATTGTTTATATGAACAACAAGAAGACATATCATTATCTACTTCTCCAAGTTCGCGGTTTTGGTGCGATATCGGCCATGCACCTATCTCAGGCTTCATAAGCTCTCTAGAGAGTTTTCCAGGCTCTCACAGGAAGCGGCACCACTTCCAAGCTTATATAGGTGAAATTCATCAAGTGTGCACTGTTCACACCACCAAACAATATGGCTATGAATTTTTCATTAAGAGATTCTTAAAATGTCACCCTCAAGTCATTACAGTGAGCACTATCAACAACAACACCATAGGGAGAGACACTTAGATAGCGCAACATAGAATTCTTTCATGACTTGTTCTTACCACATTGAACCCCGTTCGTAGGATCTCTACTAATAGTGGGTTGGGTTCCTATCATGAAGAATTCTCTACAGATGGAATAAGTCCCATCCCCCTCGATATTTCATAGACTAAATTCTTGTTTAGTCCTTTAGTTAAGGGGTCTGCAAGGTTAAACTTGGTTCTTACAAACTCCAAGTTTACCACCCCTGAACTAATCAATTCATGCACAATGTTGTGCCTCAAACGTATGTGCCGGCTTTTCCCATTGTATATTTTATTCCTTGCACGTGCAATCGCAGCCTGAGAATCACAATGAATAGACATAGAAGGCATAGGTTTAGACCATAAAGGAATATCAACAAGTAAATTCCTTAACCACTCGGCTTCTATACTAGAAAGTTCTAAGGCAATAAATTTAGACTCCATTGTAGACTTAGCACTACAAGTTTGTTTACATGATTTCCAACAAATAGCTCCACCACCCAATGTGAAAACATATCCACTAGTGGAGTTTATTTCATCATTATCGGTCACCCAATTAGCATCACAATAGCCTTCTAAAACAGCAGGTGACCCTGTAAACATGAGTCCTAAATTCATTGTTCCTCTAAGATACTTTAATAAACGTCTTCATGCACACCAATGACTCTCATTCGGGTTATGAGTGTATCGCGCAAGCCTATTCACAGAATATGCAATGTCAGGCCTAGTGCAATTCATCAAATACATAACACTACCAATTATCCTAGCATATTCACATTGTGACACACTATCAAATTTATTTTTAGTCAAAGTAATATGCGAGTCATAAGGCGTACTTACAGGTTTTACATCGAAGTGATTAAACTTTCTCAACATTTTCTCCACATAATGTTCTTGAGAAAGTAAATAACCCCCACATTTCTCTATTAACTTAAGACCAAGAATTAAGTCCGCCTTCCCCATGTCTTTCATATCAAACAAAGTAGACAACAATGATTTTGTATCATTAACAACATTTATGTTGGTTCCAAATATCAACATATCATCAACATAAAGGCAAATAATGACACCATCACAATCATTAAACTTACTATACACACAACGGTCACTTTCATTTATTATATAACCATTAGACACTAATGCGTTATCAAACTTCTCGTGCCATTGTTTAGGTGCTTGCTTAAGACCATACAAAGACTTCTTAAGCCTACACACTTTGTGCTCCTGACCTTTGACTATCATACCCTCCGGTTGCTTCATATAGATCTCTTCTTCTAAGTCTCCATTTAAGAAAGCTGTTTTCACATCCATTTGGTGAATAACAAGCTTGTTAATAGAGGCAAGTGCTACTAAGACTCTAATCGTAGTGATCCTAGCAACCGGTGAGTAAGTGTCAAAGAAGTCTATACCTTCTTGTTGTTTTAACCCTTTTGCGACAAGCCTAGCCTTAAACTTATCAATTGTTCCATCTGCCTTTAGTTTCTTCCTAAAGACCCACTTACAACTGATAGGTTTACACCCTCTAGGCAAGTCCACTAACTCCCAAGTATTGTTACTTAAAATAGACTCAAGTTCACTATCTATGGCTTCCTTCCAAAACTTAGAATCAATTGACTTAATTGCTTCTCCGTAAGTATTGGGATCATCCTCTAAAATAAAGGCTGTTATGAAGTCACTTCCGAACGACTTCTCTGTTCTTTGTCTCTTACTCCTCCTAGGTTCATCAACTTCTTGATTAACTAGGGACTTACTAGACTCACCTATTTCAGTTTTAGAAACATGCTCGGATTGTCTATTCATGGGAAATATATGCTCAAAAAATTCAGCATCTTTAGACTCCAATATAGAACTATTGTCTAAAGCCATGAATCTATATGCTGCACTATTTTGAGCATACCCAATGAATACACAATCTCTTGTCTTGGATCCAATTTTACTTTTCTTAAAATCTGGAATTCCAACCTTGGCTAGACACCCCCACACTTTCAAGTAATTTAAGTTGGGAGCATAACCTTTCCACAAACTTATAAGGAGTTTTATCTAACTTCTTATGAGGTAACCTGTTCAAACTATGACAAGCAGTCAAGATTGCCTCCCCCCACAAATTGTTCGGCAATCCTGAACTAACCAACATGGCATTCATCATATTTTTCAATGTTCTATTTTTCCTTTCGGCTACTCCATTAGACTGGGGTGTGTACGGGGGTGTGACTTCACGAATAATGCCATTCTCTTCACAAAACTTTTGTAAAGAGTCTGTGCTATATTCACCACCTCTGTCTGTTCTAAGCCTTTTGATTTTTAAGTCTAGTTGATTCTCAACCTCGTTCTTATAACTTATGAACTTAGACTCGGCCTCATCTTTATGACTTAACAAATACACTTTTGTGTATCTAGAGTAATCGTCGATAAAAGTAACATAATACCTTTTACCACCTTTACTCATGTGATTCTTGAAATCACCTAAGTCACTATGGATTAGACCATGTTTTTCTGAGACTCTATCAACTTTCTTAAAAGGTTTCTTATGATGTTTCTCTTCAACACAATGTTCACATTTGTTGAAGTTATCATCATCATAAGAAATCACATTCATATTCTTAAGTTTCTTTATTGCTCCTATATTTGCATGTCCTAGTCTAGCATGCCACATATCAAGAGACTCAGCAAAATAAACAGAACTAGATGCATTTGTATTATTGCAGCAAGTAGCATCAAGAACAAGAAGCCCCCCGTTACAAAATCCCTTACCAATAAACTCTCCATTCCTGGACAAAACAAGTTTATCAAACTCTAACACAAGTTTAATATTAGCCTTGTTCAGGAGCACTCCGGAGATCAAGTTCCTACGCATGGCAGGAACGTGCAACACATTGCTTAATTCAAGTTTCTTTCCAGAAGTCAACTTGAGAAGTACCTTACCCTTTCCGAGGACTTGGGTACTATGTGCATATCAACTTTCTTAAAAGGTTTCTTATGATGTTTCGCTTCAACACAATGTTCACATTTGTTGAAGTTATCATCATCATAAGAAATCACATTCATATTCTTAAGTTTCTTTATTGCTCCTATATTTGCATGTCCTAGTCTAGCATGCCACATATCAAGAGACTCAGCAAAATAAACAGAACTAGATGCATTTGTATTATTGCAGCAAGTAGCATCAAGAACAAGCAGCCCCCCGTTACAAAATCCCTTACCAATAAACTCTCCATTCCTAGACAAAACAAGTTTATCAGACTCTAACACAAGTTTAATATTAGCCTTGTTCAGCAGCACTCCGGAGATCAAGTTCCTACGCATGGCAAGAACGTGCAGCGCATTGCTTAATTCCAGTTTCTTCCCAGAAGTCAACTTGAGAAGCACCTTACCCTTTCCGAGGACTTGGGTACTATGTGCATATCAACTTTCTTAAAAGGTTTCTTATGATGTTTCGCTTCAACACAATGTTCACATTTGTTGAAGTTATCATCATCATAAGAAATCACATTCATATTCTTAAGTTTCTTTATTGCTCCTATATTTGCATGTCCTAGTCTAGCATGCCACATATCAAGAGACTCAGCAAAACAAACAGAACTAGATGCATTTGTATTATTGCAGCAAGTAGCATCAAGAACAAGCAGCCCCCCGTTACAAAATCCCTTACCAATAAACTCTCCATTCCTAGACAAAACAAGTTTATCAGACTCTAACACAAGTTTAATATTAGCCTTGTTCAGCAGCACTCCGGAGATCAAGTTCCTATGCATGGCAGGAACATGCAGCACATTGCTTAATTAAAGTTTCTTCCCAGAAGTCAACTTGAGAAGCACCTTACCCTTTCCGAGGACTTGGGTACTATGTGCATCTCCCAAGAAAACATGCTCACCACTGCCTATTTCCTTGTATTCGGAAAATAGGTCTTTACTGGTAGCAATGTGCCTGGTAGCACCCGTGTCTACCACCCATTCCGTAGTGCCACCAACAAGATTTACCTCTGTTAAGACGACTGCTGCAATGACGTCGTCTGCTGCTCCTTTGGCCTCCACAAGGTTTGCCTGGTTGCTAGGTTGGCCCTTCCGTTTCCTACAGTTGACGGCTCGGTGTCCTGGTTTCCCGCACACCCAGCAAACTCCTTTCATCTTGTTCTGGCCCTGCACAACAACTTTCTTACCTATTCCTCCACTGTTGTAGCCGCCATTGTTGTTGTGGAACTTGGGCTTTTTTGCAGCATGCTCTACAACGTTGGCCTTGACTCCCTCTTCACGGTGAGACTCATCTTCCAACCAGTTGTTCTCTTCGATGCGTATATGTTTGATTACGGCATCTAGAGACAACTTTTCATCGTCGTTCTTTCCCCTCTTCTTGTATTTGCTCCAAGAAGGAGGGAGTTTCTCCAACAGCGCTGCCGCCTGGAACGTCTCATCGATCTTGATTCCTTCATGTTCCAGATTGTCCACCAGTTGTTGGAACTGATGGATTTGGTCATTGATTGGAGAATAATCAACCATCTGGAACTTCAAGAATTCACTCACCACATACTTGCGTTTGCCCACATCTTCAGCACCATATTTGTTCTCGAGTGCTGACAAAATCTCTTTTGCAGAAGTAAATTTGACATAAATGTCAAATAGAGAATTGGCCAGGAAATGTAGTATGTGGCCTCTGCAAGTAGTGTCATCTGCATCAAACTTACGTGCCTCGATTTCATCCTTTGGTTTGTCCGTTTTAAGCACATTTGAAACCGAGAGCATCTCAAGGAAGAACAACACCTTGGCCGCCCACCTCTTGTAGAACTTGCCATCAAATGGCTCCATCTTGGACATATCGGGTAAAGCTTTCTTAGATGCCATCGTAAATTTCTTTAAGATTGTTGGGAAATTTTAGCAAACAAGCAAGAAAGATGATCAAACAAAAGCCGAGACGAGCCTCAAGATGACTCTGTCCTTAAAGCAATTTAGTCTCTACCAATGAACAAGGTAGACAACAAGACTAATGCTTCCCAAGATATAACGGCTGTCTTCTTTTTCTTTGCTCTAGGAGAAGAATAATGAACTTGATGTAGAAGAGGAAGATAAACGAGAATGATAGAAAGATTGCTGAAATTTCTATAGAATTTTGCAAGAATGTTGTGTATGTTGAAGATAGCAAGATCTCATATATATATAGATCTTGGATTGTGTTAAAAACCATGTTTGAAACTCATTTCATCAGTTTTTCTATCA